>PVKP010003894.1:0-103268 GCA_004027715.1 Plecturocebus donacophilus
CACTGAGGGCCGTGGCGGGCACTGAGGACCGTGGTGGCCACTGAAGACCATGGTGGACACTGAGGACCGTGGTGGCCACTGAAGACCATGGCAGGCACTTCGGACCCTTGGTCAAGATCATCCACACTTTCCTTCTGTGAGCAAAGAGACCAAGAGAGTGTGGAGGTCCCAGGGTCACTCCAGCCATGCCTAGAGCCAACTCAATGCTCCTGCTAGCTCCTGGACTGTTCTAGTGGAAAGAGAACTAAGGATAATGTGGGGTGAAGGTCTGTCTGCCTAGGAATGCCTAGGCCTGTTGAGAGTTAAAGTCCTGGGGTAGCACATTTTGACATGGCGGACCTTATGTAGCCATTTGAACGTGGCGGTTTTAAGGAGATCTGAGGAAACGGGGATGAAGGATGGAGAGGGTTTGAGGCACAGGAGGAAGGGGTCTGTTTTGACTGATATGAGGTAATTGAAAATACATGAAAGCTTAACTGTGTGCTTTTTATTTGGTATCAAAACGTCCCCCTCAAAATGGCTGGGTCAAAGCAGCAATGACAAAAATGTCATGAACCCTGAGTCTCTGCATGAGGCTTAGTCCCTGCAACCTGTAAGTTGCTACAAGTGTGAGGAAGTGTCTGCCTGCCCTTGTCTCCCTGCCAGACTTCCGTTGCCTGCAAAATTTGTGAAAACAGAAATTACATCTATCTAAACATTTCTTATTTCAGCATCTCCTCATTTCCTGTTCCATCCGACCAGTCCCTCTCTGTCCATGCACATACCCTACATACCCTTGAAGAGCTCAGTAAATATTTATTGATGATGATCCCTAAAAATATGTTCCCATCAATGGGATTTATCTCTTGCCACTCAAGTGTCCTAAACTCATGAGAACTGCTTCACAGATGAGTTCCCTTCATTTAAAAAAAAAAAAAAAAAATCCCATCTCTTCTGAGTTCTGAGAAAATTTGTTTTAAAATAGGATACACTTACCCATCCACCGTGCTGCTGGATCCATGGTGAGAAGTTCTCTTTCAGGTACTTGGTGCCAAAGCCCAGCACCCTGTTCATCGGATGGTTGTCAATAGCTGTGAGCTTGGCCGTGACATCTATTGCAAGGGCAGCCTTAAAGCCATGAGCTTTGACCTCTGATTCTCCCCTGGTGTCCACACCCATTAGGACCCAGTTTGTGATGGTCTTAAAAACAGAGTAGGACAGCCCATCCTGGAAGTGGCCCATCAAAGCCTTGTCTTTCTTGAGCTGTGTACAAGAGAATAAGCAGTCAGTACAGTAGCTTGGCTCCGTGAGGCAGACAGCCATTCTTCAGCTCAAATCAGGCCATCAAACCAACCCACGGAAAACCCTGGATGCTGGTGTTAACTAAGGGAATGGGGATGAAGGCAGTGTCCTGCAGAACCAGAATGGGCAGGTACTGCTTGGTGAATTCATTTCATCGGCACAAATATGTGATAAAATGGAACAGTTCGTTCATTTGACATTTGACAAATATTTCCTGAGCACTCATAATGAGCAGGTAGTGTGGATGACAGAGATGCAGGTCCTTGGGCTCACAGTCTAGTGAGAACTGCAAAACAATGTGATGTGCTTTGCTAGAGGCAGTGTAATGGACAGGATCTGAAGCACAGAAATCACTGTCTTGGTTCAAACCCTTGGGTCCACCTCTTAGCCTGCAATCTTGGGGAAACTACTTAACCTCTCAGATTCAGTTTGTCATCTCTAAACTAGGATGGTGATAGTATTGATACTACAGGGTAATTGTTTTCTTTTTCTTTTCTCTCTCTCTCTTTTTTTTTGGGGGGACACGGTTTCGCTCCCATTGCCCAGGCTGGA
Organism: Plecturocebus donacophilus; assembly: GCA_004027715.1. NCBI lineage: Eukaryota > Metazoa > Chordata > Mammalia > Primates > Pitheciidae > Plecturocebus > Plecturocebus donacophilus. The sequence goes on from PVKP010003894.1 coordinate 1,834, forward strand.
ATGCAGTGGTGCAGTGTTGGCTCACTGCAACCTCTGCCTCCTGGGCTCAAGTGATTCTCTTGACTACAGGTGCATGCTACCATGCCTGGCTAATTATTTTCAATTTTTTTGTAGAGATGAGGTTTTGCCATGTTGCCCACTCCTGGGCTCAAGCGATCAACCCACCTCAGCTTCCCAAAGTGCTGGGATTACATGCGTGGGCCCCTGCACCCAGTCTTCATTTCATTTCCCTCCCTTCCTTTCCTTTCCTTTTCTTTCCCTTTCCCTTTCCCTTCCTTTCCTTTCTCCTCTCCTCTCTTCTCTCCCTCTCTCTTTCTCCCTTCTTTTCTTCCTTCCTTCCTTCTTTCTTTTCTTTTTCTTTTTCTTTCTTTGATGGAGTCTCACTCTGTCATCCAGGCTGGAGTGCAGAGGTGTAAGCTCAGCTCACTGCAACCTCCACCTCCTAGGTTCAAGCGATTGTCCTGTCTCAGCCTCCCAAGTAGCTGGGACTACAGGTGCACATCACCACACCTGGCTAATTTTTGTATTTTTAGTAGAGATGGGATTTCACCATGTTGGCCAGGCTGGTCTTGAACTCCTAACCTCAGGTGATCCACCCGCTTTGGCCTCCTAAAGTGCTGGGATTACAGGGGTGAGCCGCCGCACCTGTCCCCAGCCTTCCTGTTCTTTTTCTTTATTTTTATTTTTTTTTTTTTTGAGACAGACTCTTGCTCTGTTGCCAGACTGGAGTGCAGTGGCACAATCTCGGCTCACTGCAACCTCCGCCTCCTGAGTTCAAGTGATTCCCCTGCCTCAGCCTCCCAAGTAGCTGGGGCTACAGGCATGTGCCACCACACGTGGCTAATTTTTTATATTTTAGTAGAAATGGGGTTTCACCATGTTGGCCAGGATGGTCTCGATCTCCTGACCTTGTGATCCTCCCGCCTTGGCCTCCCAAAGTACTGGGATTACAGGCGTGAGCCACTGTGCCCAGCCTTTCATTTTCCTAAAAATCTTTTATTATTATTTTTTAGGGACAAGTTCTTACTATGTTGCCCAGGCTGGTGTCAAACTCCTGCCCTCAAGTGATCCTCCCACCTCAGCCTCCCCAGGAGCTGGGATTACAAGTGTGAGCCACTGTGCTTGGCCCTATACTATAGGGTAGTTGAACACTTTATTGGGCTGGACGTAGAAGAGGTGCTCTGGAAGCGTGAGTCATTTTCCAGGATGCGATGGGAACATGGAGGTCAGGGAAGACTCCCTGGAGGGCATATGTTCACTTAAAAAAAAAAACAACTCCAATTCATTGATTTCTTTCCCATTATTCTACCCTATTGATTTTACCCTCCCCGCCTTGAACCTGGTATCTCTCTGCTTTACCTCCTTTGAGCTACCATGCCTTTAAAACAAAATCAATGCTGCCTCTGCTACTTTTGAAAAACCAGGGCTCATATCAAAAAGCTATGTATCATCTTCATTTAAAGCATTCCTGCAATGTCTGTTAATATGCTGGTTGTCATGTGAAAATGGAAATTTTTTAGTAAGCAGGGCCGAAATATTTATTTGAAAATCCTCTAGTTCTGTCCTTGAGGAAGGATCAGCCAAGCAAGTTTTCAACAAATATTGTTTCTAAAAGGGATATCTGGGGGATGAGTCATGCGATTGGAAGACTTTGGCGGACCTGTCCTTTCCCTGAACCAAGCCGTTCCCCAGCACCCAGGCCTCGTTTGGGTTGTGAATCTGCAGCAGGCATGGCCAGCCTCCTTCATAACAGAGAACGGACTCTGCTTCATCAGTTTCCCAATGGAGGAGGCCAGGCTCAAAACCCTAGCAGGCAACCAAATTGGGATTGTGCCAGAACAGTAAAAGAATCAAACGCCAGAAAGACAGGCCTTCCACAGGCACCTTCTCACCCTTCCCCTGCCTGTCCCCTTTGGCTACACCTGGCTCTTCGGCCTCTCTAGGAGGTGTAGGATGGGCCTTCAGGCTGCATGTGCTCTCGGGACCAGCGGCTCTGCAGATCCCCTGCGGTCACACACACAGCACTCTGCAGTGGGAGCCGGGCACCCACCCAGCACAAGGTCACACCTACCATGTGTCTCTAGCAGAGCTCCCTACTGGGGAAACGTGTAAAGGAAATAACAACCAAGGCTTTGCCATAAACAATGTAAAATATCCAAACTCAAGAGAGCACCAGGCAAAGTAAGGTTGTTGAAACTGGTAATTTGTGGGGTGAAAATGAAACCATCACTCTTCATAACCTGAGAGGTGGCTTCATCCCACTTCCAGCACCCCCACTCCACCTTTCCCACCTCCCTGACCGCTGACCACAAGTCACTTCTTAGGGAAGCTGGGAAGGACGTTGCCATGAGAGCCACAGAAACTCCGAGTTGTAAAGAGCCCTTGAGGATGTCTAAAGGACCCCTTGGAGTTCTGTGCTAAACTACTAACTGGTTATTGGCACCTACTTGCAGTTCTTCCTGTGACAGGAAGATCATCCCCTCACAAGGTGGCCATTGACTCTGATGGTCTGGAGTGCCAGGAGGTTCATTCTTACAGTAAGGAGAAATCAGTTACCCCACAATTTCTGTATCCATCATACTAGCTCTGGAGAAATGCAGGGGTACCCTTAAATCATGCATCCTGTTCTGTCTCTTCCTCTGCATGCCTCTCCACCCTCTTCTTGTGGCCCCAAAGCTCACACACCCTCTTCTCTTTTCTTTAACCTAATATCCCTGGTTTTCTCACTGTTTCTCGTTCTGTCTCATCTCTGACCAGGTGCTTCGCCCTCTGCGTCACCAGCCTCTGGCCACACTTCTGACAAAGCTATAGAGACTGGAGCTGTTTTGTCTTCCTATAGAACCACCTATGCCCAGCCCCAGGGTCTGACTCCCTCCCCACAGATTCTGGCAAAACAAGAATCCATGTCTGCAAGCCAGACCCTGATTGACAGATCCTAGAAACTACTCAGTTGTTTGTGCGTTAAGGACCCTGGAGGCACATAGAAGCCCTTCTGACTCCATTGAAGGTTTGTTCACCAACTCTTTTTTTTTTTTTTTGAGACAGAATTTCCCTCTTGTTGCCCAGGCTGGAGTGCAATGGCACCATCTTGGCTCACCGCAACCTCCACCTCCCATGTTCAAGCAATGCTCCTGCCTCAGCCTCCCGAGTAGCTGGGATTACAGGCGTGTGCCACCATGCCCGGCTTATTTTGTATTTTTAGTAGAGACAGGGTTTCTCCATGTTGGTTAGGCTGATTTCGAACTTCCAACCTCAGATGATCCGCCACCTTGGCCTCCCAAAGTTCTGGGATTACAGGCATGAGCCATCACGGCCAGCCTGGCTCACCAACTCTTTACCTGAAGGCAACTCTCACCCATTCCTGATTGGAAGGATGGGTCTCCACTTCCAACTGGCAGGAAATCCATACATTCTAGAAACACTAGCACGCCTCCCTCACTGAATTGCTAAGAGAACCCTTAAGCAGACAACAGTCCAGCAACTACAGGCAGAAAAGATTCCAGAAAGTATTCCAGCTTTCAAGCGACTGTGGGACACAGATATCCAGGCTGCAAAGCAAATGCGAGTCTAAACCTTAATGAGTATCAGTTACATGGGGAATGAGATTAATAATTCCATCCAGCAAATTTTAATTTACTGGTGTCTTTTCTTGCAATAACAAGCTCCTTTTTAGTTTCCAAAAATTCCAAGGAGGCTCCAGAAGGTTTACTTATGTTTTCCAAAGTGATTCATTTTTGAGATTCTACCAGCATGAAGAATTTTGACTCCAAGAGAAATAAAATTTAGGACTAAGTAGAAACCAGAACTTAGAAAGGGAATAAGGCTGCAACCTGGAGTACAATTCCACCCTCGTGTACTACTGATGGGCACAGAAATCAATCACATCGGTTCAAGGTGCTCCATACCTTTATTTCCAACTCATCTCCGGAATATTTCAGCAGCTCAACAATTTTGGCTATTATGTATCCTTCTTCAGCTGTTGGGGAAAATTCCAGTTATTTCTTTTAAGAGAAGCAAAAAAATAATCTTACATGTTTCCAGGGACAATGAATGCGTGGCTTGGTAAGGGCTGGAGGAAGAAGCATGCTAATTCTTAGCAAGTAAATCTTACCACGCCTCTTCTGGCCAGACACAAGCTATGCTGGGCATTTCTCCTGTAGCCCCTTCCTTTCTTTCTTTCCCCTTCTTCCTTTGCTCAGTCCCCTGCTCACTGTGAAACTCATCACTATCATTACCTTAAGCTTGTTGTTGAAGACATCAGTTCCACGGCACATAATTCTGTCTATGAAGATATTTAGGAGGAATATTCTTCTGGTTTTTGGATTTTTCCTCAGCAGATGGTGCTTTTATCTTATGGACACCATGAATCTCATATTTGATCATATTTCCCTCTTTGTGTTAGTTGCTAGAAAGAGCCAAATTTGTGGCCCACATTTAAGAGGGAGTATACTCTTACTGGCCTACATTTTGGAAATTAACCTAATTCCCAAATCTGTCTTATTTTCCTGTTTTTGTTTTCTTTTTACAAAAATAGCTTTCAAATTGATGAATTTTATCTGGCTAAACTTTATTCTTTGTATGCCAGGTCTTGACAGTAAGGTGGGATATAGATAAGTAAAATTAATAAATTCCCCACACCCAAGGCTAAAAGGGCAGATGGATAGGAAGATGACCAGAGATGGTGTGTGGTGTGTGGTGATGTGTGAGGAACAGGGAAGGTGGAGTATGTGAGTCTCGCTCTGTCACCCAGGCTGGAGTGCAGTGTTGCGATCTTGACTCACTACAACCTCCACCTCCTGGGTTCAAGTGATTCTCCTGCTTTAGCCTCCCGAGTAGCTGGGACTACAGGTATGTGCCACCATGCCTGGCTAATTTTTTTGTATTTTTAGTAGAGATGGTGTTTTGCTATGTTGGCCAGGCTGGTCTTGAACTTCTGGCCTCAAGTGATCCACCTGCTTTGGCCTCCCGAAGTTCTGGGATTACAGGCATGAGCCACTGTGCCCGGCCTTGGCAAAATAAACATTCTTTTTTTGTGTGTGTGACGGAGTTTCACTCTTGTTGTCTAGGCTAAAGTGCAATGGTGTGATCTCGGCTCACTGCAACCTCTGCCTCCTAGGTTCAAGCTATTCTTCTACCTCAGCCTCCCGAGTAGTTGGGATTACAGGCGTATGCCACCCCACCTGGATACTTTTTTTGTATTTTTAGTAGAGACAGGGTTTCACTCTGTTGGCCAGGCTGGTCTCAAATTCCTAATCTGAGGTGATCCATCTGCCTAGGCCCCCCACAAAGAGCTGGGATTACAGGCGCGAGCCAAGTAGAAGTTCTAAATTGACTGAGACCTGTCTCAGATATTTTCGGTTAACACTCTCTTAGGTAAAGTCGCTGGGACAGCTGCCTGTATTTCTTCTGTGCACAGAGGATGAGGCCATCTTGGCTTTAGCTTGGTTTAGGGGTGGCATTCCATCTCTCAGGCCCATGTGAGATAGCAATAAAATGTCGACACTGAGCTGGGTGCAGTGGCTCATGCCTGTAATCCCAGCAGTTTGGGAGGCTGAGGTGGGCGGATCACTTGAGGTCAGGAGTTCCAGACCAGCCTGACCAACATGGTGAAACCTCGTCTCTACTAAAAATACAAAAATTAGCTGGGTGTGGTGGCAGGCACCTGTAATCCCAGCTACTCGGGAGGCTGAGGCAGGAGAATCACTTGAACCCACAAGGCAGAGGTTGCAGTGAGCCAAGATTGTGCCATTGCACTCCAGCCTGGGGGACAGATCAAGACTCCATCTCAAAAAAGAAAAGGAATGTTGACACTGTCTTTTTAGCAGACTCAGAGCCCTCCCACTCTCCTCCAGCTCCCCACCCTGTCCCCTGAGTCCCTGTAGCAGCTCTGGCCCCTTTAGTGTGGACCCCGCTCTGCACCAGGGGTCAGGAGACACCGATACCTTTGGAGGGAGAGCGTTCACCTTGCTCTTTAGGGTACTGCAAACCCAGGAGTCACCTTGGCCTCACTGATATAGGAGTTAAAAAGAAATTATTTAGGTAGCTAGTGAGGGTAAGGAAGTTCTCGATGAGGTTTTCCTTGTCATGAAAAGCAGCCCCCAAATCATTTTCTAAAAAGGAAGAGCCTGTAAAATTGAGCTGCAGACATAGACAAGCAAGTTAGAAGCTTGCACGGTGAATGTTGGCAGCTGTGCCAACAGGAAAAGGCCACCTGGGACTAGGCGTGTCCAACATGGCGCTCCCTCTTCCCTTTTCCTTTCCAAGCACGTGTGGGAGCAGACGACATGGCGCTAGCCAAGTGGAAAGCACACTTGCATAATAAGATGAGGGTGGGGTGGCCAGCTTCCCCATGCTATGTGACTGTCACACCTGCTCCAGCCAATCTTTGGGCCCTATGTACACCAGACACCACCTCCTCAAGCCTGTCTAGAAAAGCTGGTGCACTGTGCCGCAGGCTGGAAGTCCCATTCCGGCTCTCCTCTCTGCTGCGGGAGACAGAGCTGACTCCCTTTTTTTGTTTTGTTTTGCCTATTAAACCTCTGCACCTAAACCCACTTTTTGTGTTTCTGCGTCCCCGATTCCCTTGGCATGAAACAAGGAACGTCCGGTATTTATCCCAGGCAATGATGCTGCGTCATCACAAGCTCCACTGCAGTTTGCTGAGAGCCAGGAGCAAGGACTGTGGTGGGGGAATGCCGGGCAGAGCTTCTCTTCCGGTGGCACTTGGCCTTGCTCACCTCAACTCCCCCCTCAGTGCCCCAAGCTCCCACCAGCCTGATGGGATCAGCAGTCTCAGCTATTGCTATGGTTTGGGTGACAACTGACCCAGCCTGGTCACTGCTTCTCAGTTCTGCTCCATGTCTTGCACCATAACTGGTGCCTGACAACCCCCTGCTTTTTCACAAAGCCCTAAAGCAATGTTACAATAAAAATCCCTGGCTGGACGCTCCAGCTGTACCTGGTGCACTGGGAACATGATCAGATCTAACACTGCATTTCCTGCTATGGACAAGGCTGAGTGCAGGCTTTGTGTTTCCTCCCCTCCCTCTGTAGGAGACTTGCCTTCTGACTTAGCAGAGAGCTGGGCATGTTGGTTCGGCCTTCTGGGGCAGCCCCCTTGCCTTGGGCTGATGTCTCAAGCTGGAGCTCAGTGCCCACAGCATGTGGCTATCATCAAGCCCTCAGTCCAGGCAGAGACTGTCAAGATGCAGAGGGCCAGGATGGACAAATACACAAATGCTCCTGCGCCCCTGCCTGGCAAACAATCCACCCAGGGAAGGAAAGCTTACCTTTCTTAGAACTTGAAGCACCTTGGCGCTGGATGGAGAAACCCTCAGGCACAAGACTCTCATTGGAGTTGAAGCTTCCTGCCTGGGCTTCTGGTGGTGGCCAGGAATAAACAATTTCAGCTACTCGGTTGGCAATGGAAATGACTTTGGGGTCCACAGCTGAAACAAGACAAAATGGTGCTGAGAGGCCCTTCCCAGAACTTCGTCTGGCTCATTGGTATGCAAAGATGCCCACAATGAAAAGATCAGCCCGAACAGAAGAAAAGTGCCTGGGAGTATGTGTGGTGGGGGAGGGTCATTCCTCAGAAAGGACTGAAAGTCTCCTGGCAGAGGTGGGGATGTGGGAGGAGCACACACAGGAATGATTGTCACCTTGAAACAACTGGCCTTCTGCAGACTCTTTCTGAAGTCTTGCAAAATTAGGGTCTCCTTTCCCCTTTGCAAGGGAGAAAACACAAAAAGAAGTGCTTAGCTCTTTAATTGAGAGAATGCTCATTATGCTTTTATTTTTATTCTTTTTTCTCGACGTGCTTTATACCTCTAAGAGCCAGCCCCTATGTGCATAGGAGGCCATTCAATAGTTTGACAAGCATTTGGGGGTTGGTTACTGAGGAAAGAAATATCCCTATTCTCAAGCCATTGCGATTCATCCTCAAGTCCATTATCAAGTGAACATCTAACTCCCCTCGCTGGTACAGTCCCGTGTCTTCTCTTCTCTCCATGTCTACTGGAAAGCATTCGATTAAATGCTTATAGGTAAACAAGGATGAGTTCAGCACAACTCATGGCCTTCAAGAATTTACAACCTGAGGAAATAGTTACGTTCATGTATTTGCACACAGAATTGTAGAATAAAGCACTTTGAGATAGGAAGGTGAAATGGCATTGGTCCCCTGAATGTCGTAGCCTGTAAAAGACCAGTCACCTTTGCCCCTGAGTGGGGACAAGGGGCGGTGGGGTGGGCAGGTGACATGTCTGAGTCGCTGGGGGGTAAAATTTTCATTGTTGATTTGTCACTAAGTTCTAACGCTTATTTAATTTTTTTTTTCAGACAGAGTCTGACTCTGTCATCCAGGCTGGAATGCAGTGGTGTGATCACAGCTCACTGCAGCTTGGGCTCAAGCGATTCTCCCACCTCAGCCTCCTGAGTAGCTGGGATGACAGGTGTGCGTCCCTGGGCCTGGCTAATTTATTAAAATTCTTTCTCTAGAGATGGGATCTCCCTGCGTTACCCAGGTTGGTCTTGAACTCCTAAGCCCAAGCAATCCTCCCACTTCAGCCTCCCAAAGTGCTAGGATTATAAGCATGAGAATTCTAAAATTTTCAAAGCCTGTACAAGCTGTCTTGGATGCCGTATGTAGCAGCTCGGTTTTACCACGTAACGTTTGAAGAATAACACTAGGTAATTCACAGGACTTGAAAACAGTAACGGAGCGGCATTTTGGCCAGAAGGTCAGTGTGCTCAAATTCCTAGAGCACTCCCAGGCTTTGTACAGCACAGTAGGTAAGAGAGGAAGTGGGGGCCTGGGAGGGACTGAGCCACAAGAGAACAGGTTTTGACATCATACAGAGCTGCCAAGGTGGCTCCTGATCCCTCTCCCTGGATTCCTCTGCAGCTGAGGGCTTCAGTGTCCCCCCTTCAGCCCTCCAGCCATACATGGAAAGGCGACAGAAGATAATGCTCTGTCCATGATGCCATGCTTTGGTGGACGTCTGACTTATGAAGCCATCTTTTTCATGCTTAGTCCATAGGGTTATAAAACCAATAAAGAGTGAATTACAGAAAGAAGAAAGATCAAGAAGAAAAGGATCAATGTCTTTCCTCCTCATTTTAATAACCAAGTGAAACAGACTTTCCACTTTGTAATTAATCCCCTTATTGTGGTCCAACCAGACTCCTCTGGAACTCCAGCCACCCACGGTCCCTAGCAAAGAAAGAGATGGCAAGAGGCTGGCTCCCAAAGCCAAGGAAACCTTCCCTGGCCGTGTCCTCAGGAGATGAGAAAGGAAAGCAGGCCTCTGCTGCCTTTCCAGCCTGGTGCAGCTCATCCAGGGTGATGAACATGTGATATGAGCCTGTGGTTCTACCACTGGAAGGCACCCTGTGCCTATCCTGCACATTAAGAAAGCCCATGAAGGGTCCCAAAGGCTCTGTCCCCTCCCCACCATAAGGCAGGGCAGCCACAATATCACCAACAGGTACAAAATTACCCAATCTGGCTTACTATGTACAGGATATTATTATTTTTTTTGGAGATGGAGTCTCGCTGTGTCATCCAGGCTGAAGTGCAACGGCGTGATCTTGGTTCACTGCAACCTCTGCCTTCTGGGTTCAAGCAATTCTCCCTGCCTAAACCTCCTGAGTAGCTGGGATTACAGGCACCTGCCACCATGCCTGGCTAATTTTTGTATTGTTTTTTAGTAGAGACAGGGTTTCACCATATTGGCCAGGCTGGTCTTGAACTCCTGACCTCAGGTGATCTGCCCACCTTGGCCTCCTAAAGTGCTGGGATTACAGCAGGGTATTGATTTCTATGGGTTTATGGACATAGAGCGAGACATGTGCAGGAGAAACTGCAAGCAAACATGTTCCCACAAATGCACTAGCTCTAGTTAAGATTCCCATCTTGCATATTTTAATTTTTAAACATGAAAAAGAAAAGATTTTATTCTTGTCAGACTTGGTCCTATCTGATAGGCAAGGGAACATTGGATGGTAGCAGGGGAGAAGACAGAAAGGCTGTCTGTCTTTTGGAGTCTATTTTGGGGGTCATTGGGGGGCCAGGAAGAGCAGGGCAATGGAGTTGGAAGGTCCCATTTGGCCTGTGGCATGAGGCATTTATTTTAAAGAGAAAGGGCAGGGAGTCAGGGTGTGACTTCCTTGTGGACTGCTCTTTCCTACTCAATAGTCACTTTCTTCTTCTTCCTTAGTAACAGACTCCTAAAAATGTGAGGGACAGCAATGAACCCAGCTGAATAACCTGCATTCCCTGGGCTCCCTTGTAGTAGGGAAGGGCCAGTTTCAGGAAAGGCCCAGTTTCAGGAAAGGGCCAGTTTCAGCTGGGAGCAGTTTCAGGAAAGTTCTCTAAAAGGGAGCTGGGGCTGGGTATGGTGGCTCATGCCTGTAATCCCAGTATTTTGGGAGGCCAAGGCAAGGCCATCATTTCAGGCCAGGAGTTCGAGACCAGCCTGGGTAACATAGACCCCATCTTTTAAAAAGATTAAAAAATAATAAAAGGGAACTGAATTATGTAGAAAGGCACTGTTTGCCCTTCCTTTGCTTCCTTTTTATTCCTGCCTGAGATGTAGACATGATGGGTGAAGCCCCAGCAGCCGTCTTTAGAATATAAGGTGACTTTGAGGTCGAAACCACTAGCTGAGGGATGGCAGAATTCCCAGGAGCCCTTTTGGTCCACCCCTGTCGCCCAGGCTGGAGTGCAATGGTGCAATCTCAGTTCACTGCAACCTCCACCTCCCAGGCTCGAGTGATTCTCCTCCTTTAGCCTCTCTAGTAGCTGAGACTACAGGCACGTACCATCATGCCTGGCTAATTTTTGTATTTTTTTATAGAGACGGGGTTTTGTCACGTGGCCCAGGCTGGTCTCAAACTCCTTGGCTCAAGCAGCCTGCCCACCTCAGATTACCAAAGTGCTGGGATTACAAGCATGAGCCACCTTGCCTAGCCATTCCCAGGAATTCTTGATGACTTTGTGGAGCTGTCATATGAGGCCCGAGCTGCCAAACTTTTGTCCTCTTTTAAGGGAGAGAAAAGCAAATATGTCTATGATTTAAGCCATGGGTATTTGGGTGTTCCACTGAACCTAAGGCCGAACCGAACCTTAACTATAACATTTCATGTGAGCAAATCATAGCTATGGAAAAACAAAAGATTCACAAGTAAAAAGCCTGGGTTTGTAGTCTTTAAAACTAGTGTTAATGTCCATTTCTACATTCTGAGGCCTCTTCCTAACAGACTTTGGTCTTGGGACATAACCTCACAGTTCTCATGTAAGCCTCATATCTGAGGCCTGGCAGTGGCTGCATGAGGCTCTATTGTGACCTTCAGTTAAAAGAACCTAGGTGAAACCAAATGTGTAAGCCCTGATTTGTATGTGGCAAAACAGAAAAAGAATGTGAGGCTCCCCTGGATCATGCCCAGTGTAAAACCAACACAAGTGATACAAGTAAAAACCACATAATTGACTAAAGCAAAAGTGAGGAGAAAGGTGAGAAGGAAAGATAAGCTGTACATATATGCTAACACCTTCTTAGGAGGTCATTTTTCATTTTTTTGAAGAATATTTTAGATATATTCAGCCATAGGTACTATTCAGCTATTCAGCACATTAACACGTCATCTAAGTATTTTTGAATTTAATCTTTAATTCTCAATCTCACATAAAAGTTTTCTTTCCCTACCGAAAAAGAAAAGCTTCTCTTGAAATTTTAGAAAATAAAAAAATGTCAAATGACACTCCAGTAAATACTGAAATACAGAATACAGTTTATCTCAGGAAACACCAGAAGACTAAAGTCTTAAAGACTTACTTTCTGTCTGCTGGCAAAGTCCGCAGTACAGGCCAAGTAGAAAAGCCTATTCGGGTGCCTCCAAACTGTTCTTTGCCCCAGAGCCCAGATGCCACCCCCAGCAGAAGAAGCCATGGCTGGGCGAGGGTGGCTGAGAGGTGGGGAGGTCGGTGGAGAGGGGGGTGGAGTGGGGGTGGAGAAGTGGGTGGAGGGGGGGCGGAGAGGGGGGTCGGGGGGGAGGACCACAGGGGGCTGCTCCCTCTTGCTCTAGAATCACTTGCCTTAGCTGGGCAGAGTTGAGAGCAGATGCCTTGCTGTTAAACAAGTCGAGGGAGCGGCCTGGACTTCAGGTGAGTCCAGGCTCTGCTACTTCCTGGCTGTTTCCTTGGTGAGCCCTTTTCGTGGGACTTCCATTTCCTCATCCTGTCTGTTCCACAAGGCTCCCCCAGATGATCCTGACCATGCTCCCGCTGTTCTAAACATCTGAAACTCTAATGGGAAATGGGAGTTCCCTTGATCATAGTGAATGATCTAAAGCTCTCTATGAGTGGGCTGATTCTCCAAGCAAGCCAGGACTGTCATGTTTAAAAACTGAGTCATTACTGCCACCTCTTGACTAATTATTGACAAGTTACCCAGGCCACTCAAACCCAGCAGGAGGGGGCCTTTCTTTTAAAATCTGGGCTTCAGGCACGGGGCTTTGTTGAAGGGAAGAAGATGCTTATGCCAAGGTGTGTGCATGAAGGGCAACTGTCTTCTTTATTTTCTTTTTTTCAGAGACAGAGTCTCATTATGTCGCCCAGAGCTGGGGTGCAGTGACGTGATCTCGGCTCACTGCAGCCTTGACCTCCTGAGCTCAAGTGATCCTTCCACCTCAGCCTCTGCAGTAGCTGGGACAACAGGTATGCACAACCATGTCTGGCTAATTTTTTTATTTTAATTTTTTGTGTGTGGAGACAGGGTCCCGCTATGATGCCAGGCTGATCTCAAGCTCTTGATGTCAAGCGATACTCCTGCCTTGGTTTCCTACAGTGCTGAGGTTATAGATATGACAGGCACTCACTCTGTCACCCAGGCTGGAGTGCAGTGGCACCATCTTGGCTCACTGCAACCTCTACCTCCCAGGCTCAAGCCATCCTCCCACCTCAGCCTTCTGAGTAGCTGGGAACAAAGGCGTGCACCACCATGTCTGGCTAATTTTTTGTATTTTTGGTAGAGACAGGGTTTTGCCATGTTGCTAAGGCTGGTCTTGAACTTCTGAGCTCAAGCAACCCACCCACCTTGTCCTCCTACAGTGCTAGCATTACAGGCGTGAGCCTCAGCGCCTGGTGAAAATGTTTTCTTCAATACAATTAATTTTGTCTCACTGAGGAAAAATTTTGTCAAAATACTCCTCAGTTGTTTTTGCAGGATGGTCTGTTCTTTGAAGAGTCCTTTTACTCTTGCTCTCTGATCTTCCCATCAACCATACACGGTAGAGAGGCTAGGATACCCAGTCTACAGATGGAAACACAGAGGCCCTAAGCTAATGAGTTGACTTAGGAAGAGCGACAGCCCAAGCCCCTGGTTAGGGCTCCTTCTTTTATGTTGGTGTGTGGCACAGAGGATTAGGAATTTGGGCAACAAGCTTATTTATACATGGTGGAGAAAGAAAACCAGTCCTAGCACCCTTCACTTCCATCATCCTCCTTTCAGTCTTGAGAAAAGCAGGACAATTATGATTGAATATTAATAAGCTGGAACACTGAGGCACAATGCATGCCTTCTCTAAAGCCACTTTACAAGATGAGATGTACCACTCTGCACACAAAAAAGGGAAAAACTAGGATTTGGGAGAGAAAGAAATCCCAGATGCCTACCTTCATGCTCCAAGCACAGCCTCTCATGATAAGCAGACCTGGACCACTGCTGGCTGTGTGAACCCTGGTTTTCCAATGTCATTTGACCTTGAGCAGAGACCTTGGCAGGTGGGATCTGCAAATCTTCCTTCTCCGCTACTCCAAAGAGTGCTTTCCAGGAAGACTTCTTCTTGGCAAGGTTTATGGGCTTCTCAGTGGATTGGGAATTTCTGCAAGGCCATGACACCTGTGTCCCTGACGCATGTGCTGACCAACTCCCCAGGGTCCTCTGGGACAAACTTCTTGTTCGCAGCAGCTTTGGTGAGGAGAGAGCAGGGGTGCTCTTGAAGACATGGTGTCTGGCGTAGTAGGCGAGGATTTTGAATTCTATGGTGTTTAGGTCATCATCTTCTAAGGGGATTTCTTCCAGGTCACAGGCACTGGTGCTACACATGTTGGGCCTGTAACAACAAAGTCCACACTGTGCCCATCTATGCAGGGCCATTTATTCTTTATAGGTTAGGAGAGACAGGGGTAAAAACTCAGTAAACTCTTTTTTAGACGGAGTTTCACTCTCGTTACCCAGGCTAGAGTGCAATGGCATGATCTCGGCTCACTGCAACCTCTACCTCCCGGGTTCAAGCAATGCTCCTGCCTAAGCCTCCCGAGTAGCTGGGATTATGAGGGAATGTGTTCTCTTTTGGGGTCCACGAGGGGGTAGAATTTTAAAGGCAAGAATTTCCCAACACCACGCCCCCCTCCCATCTCTCTCCAGCTGGGAGATTTAACGGTTTATGTTTGAATTTCGCGGGCACGGGAAAAACTAAAAGTCAATCACTCCAGCAGAAGTTCTAAGGAACTCCTTTCACTGGCCCAGCGTCTTGGAGAAGGTGGGAGTTCCTCCCAGGATAAAAGTCCATATCCACACACCTGGATCCCCTCTGGAATCCCCTTCCATACCCTTCGTGGAAGTCTTTCTCTTCTTCTCTTTTCACTACCTGAATAAAATCACCTTTCTGCAACACTTCTTGGGTCAAATATTTACTTTTACGAGCATATGGCACACCTGCAGTGGTCCCATTGCCTATTCTTTAAGAGGTTGGAGACCAAGAACCCACAACATTCACAACATTCATTCTCTCTCTCTCTCTCTCTCTCTCTCTCGGCTGCTTCTCTGGGCAAAAATGCCTGTGGGAGGTGGGACAAGCAAACGCTGTCTGTACCAGGGGTAGAACTGGGCAAACGCTGTCTGTACCAGGGGTAGAATGGGGCATGCGCAGTGCAGCCAGGTGTTGGGCGCACGCCCCCACTCCCAGGCCTTTCGCTCCTTGCTGGCCTAAATGGGAACTGGGGCTGCCCAGCCCTGCAGTAAGCCGCAGCTGGGCAGGAAGAAGAGCTGCAGGGCAGGGCAAGGTGCGGTCAGGTGCGGAGGCTCTGAGCAAAGCGGCAGCACTTAAGGAAGCACCGTGGAGAAAATGCTTTTGCTAGTGCGCTTGCTTACTGACCAGCACGTTCGGATCCCTAGTTGGGGGCAGCATGAAACTGCAGAACGTGGCTGTTAGAAAAAACCGCAGTCAGGGACAGAACAGGGGAACTTCCCCCCGGGTGCTTGCCTGCCGGCTGCGGTCCCTGTGCGGGCCATGGCTGGGGGAGTAGCCCAGGGTGCACACATGGTCCCCGCAACATGGTGGCTGCGGGTGCCCGAGCCAGGACATGGCAAACGTTCTCCTCTGGCAGGAGGCAGTGTAAAAAAGGCACTCAAACGGGCAGGGCGGCTGCAGAGGCCCAGCCTCCTTCTTTAAATTGTGTGCTCTAATGGCCCCTCCCTAGAAGCTTACCCTTCTAGGGCAGTTTTATAAATTGGCCTGCAAAAACTGGACCTTTGCTGGAAATATTGGTACCCATCTCCTAAGCCTCACTGGCCTCATCGCAGCTTGTTGGTACAATTACCACCCAACCCAATAGCCTTTCATTCCATGCCTCCATGGTGGTCACCGGAGGCCATGCAGGCCGTGGGCGTAGTAAGTCCATGATGCCGGTAGGTCATAATTGGAATCCAGTACATGAAAATCCCTCTAATAAGATGAATCACGCATCTTGGGCACGCAAAATTTCGGGGTACTGACTAAAAAACGTTCCATTTCAGTACCCATTTTACCTGGGGAACGCCTCAGGTCAAAGCGGCTGTAATTGTTTTAGCCAGAGATGCAGTCATCCCTTGTGTTCAGTTTCAAATGGGTGCTTCTATTCCCAAGCTCAAGTCCCCATTAAAATGTATACTGGAAAATTAAGACCAATTTAATACACAACTATTTTTTTAAAAAGCGGCTCATCTTTCTCTGCTGAACAGAGTGGCCAAATACCCCTTGCGAAGTGGGAAAACCTGGCCTCCAAAGGGAAGTATAAATTATAACACTATTCTACAATTAAACCTGCATTGTAAAAGCAAGAGTAAATGGCTTAAGGTTCCCTATGTGCAACTTTTCTTTTCCCTAAGAAATAAGCCTCAGCTCTGTCAGGCCTGTGCCCCATGCCCTATTCAGCCCTTCTCAGGGTACCTTCACATGTGGGATTCCCTGTGGCAACTACCTCTACCAGTGCCATCCAGGGCTCCTCAGCTCCTGTACCCCCCAACAGCAGCCAGGGAGGGCCGAGACAGCCAGGGCATCTCGGGCTACCCGGATGCCCAAACTCTGCCACCTACAGGCAGTGGGAGGAGAATTTGGCTCAACTAAGTGCACACAACCTTCTCACTTTCTGACATAAAGCAAATTAAAGTGGACTTAGGAAAGTTTTCAAATAACCCAGACAAGTGCATAGACGTTCTTCAAGGCCTGGGTCAGTCCTTCAAATTAAACTGAAAAAGTGTCATGCTTTTGCTTAATCAAACCCTAACCAGCAACAAAAGGCTGCTCTAGCAGTGGCTCAAGAGTCTGGGGGCACTTGGAACCTTAGTAGGTACATAACCTAATAATGCCAGAGGAAAAGGATAAATATCCCACAGGTACACAGGCAATCCCTGGCACAAACCCTCACTGGAATCCGAATTCACAACAGGGGAACTGAAGCCGTAAGCATTTCCTGACCTGTATACTTAAGGAATTAAGGCGAATTAGGAAGAAGCCCATGAACTATGCAATGTTATCCACCATAACTCAAGGAAGGAGAAAAAACCCAACAGCTTTCCTTAAGCAATTGAGAGAGGCTTTAAAAAAGTACACTCCCCTGTCACCAAACTCTATTGAGGGTCAGTTAATACTAAAGGACAAGTTTATTACTCAGTCAGCAGTAGATATCAGGAGAAAGTTTCAGAAGCTGGCCTTGAAACGAAAGCAAAGTCTAGAATCATTGCTAAACCAGGCAACCTCGGTGTTCTATAATAAAAACCAAAAGGAACTGGCTAAAAGGATCAGGAAAAATCAAAGAAAAGCTGTGGTCTTAGTTATGGCCTTCAGGCAAGCAGACCCCAGGGGCTCAAATAAGGGAAAGGCTAGGGTTAGCCGCCAGGCTGGCAAAGCTTGTTACCATTGCGGTCTAAAGGGAAATGTATAAAAAACTGTCCCCAGAGGAATGAACCACCACCTCGTCCTTGCTCGCTGTGCCAAGGGAATCACTGGAAAGCACACTGTCCCTGGAAACCAAGGTCCCCTGGGCTTAAGGTGTCTAACCAGATCATCCAATGGCAGGACTGAGGATGCCTAGAACAAGTACCAGCATGAGCCATCACCCTCACAAAGCCCCAGGTAAAACTAGCCATAAAGGTCCAGGAAGCCAGTCTTCTCCTGAGCGCTGGCATGGCCTTCTCAGTATTTCTCTCCTGCCCTGGAAACTTCGTGCTGGTATTAGAAAAGTTGCTATCTCTATTCAGTTACTATAAGCTATCTCAAGAGCTAATTAATAACAAAAAACGTTGCTACTTCTCTCTGCCAAAGGCAGCTCTCTCTGCAAACCAGCTTAACTCTTTAGCTACCATAGCTTTAAAAATAAAAGGGCCCTAAATCTGCTAACAACAAGGAGGAGGGGAACCTGTTTCTTTCTAGGAAAAATGCTGCTATTTTGTAAACCAGTTAAGTGTTGTTTTAAACGTAAAAGTCAAAAATCAATTAAACACAGGACTAAAGGCCTTCAGAAACCTGACTCTGTTCTCACGTAGGCTCATTTATAACTCTGGACCTCTCATCTTTAACCAACTTGTCGTATTCATTTCTTATAAAACCATAAGGTCACAGTTAATCCTCCCGCTGGAACCCTGAATGTCCTTGGCTCGTAAGCTCTATCGTGAACCTCTAAATCAACCTGCACACCTAAAAGGCTCCCCTCTGGGGGAAACCTCAACTGCAGGGCCCCTTCTATGCCCCATTTCAGCAGGAAGTAAAGAGGATCAATGTTCCTATTCCAACAAAAGTTAAATTTTCCTGTTCAGAGAGGGGAATAAGGGAATGTGTTCTCTTTCTGGGTCCACGAGGGGGCATCGTTTTGAGGGCAAGAATTTCCCAGCACCACGCCCCCCTCCCATCTCTCTCCATCTGGGAGATTTAACGGTTTATGTTTGAATTTCGCGGGCGCAGGAAAAACTAAAAGTCAATCACTCCAGCAGAAGTTCTAAGGAACTCCTTTCACTGGCCCAGCATCTTGGAGAAGGTGGGAGTTCCTCCCAGAATAAAAGTCCGTATCCACACACGTAGATCCCCTCTGGAATCCCCTTCCATACTCTTCACGGAAGTCTTTCTCTTCTTCTCTTTTCGCTACCTAAATAAAATCACCTTTCTGCAACACTTCTTGGGTCCAGTATTTACTTTTATCAGCATATGGCACACCTGCAGTGGTCCCATTGCTTATTCTTTAACAGGTTGGAGACCAAGAACCCACAGCATTCTCTCGGGGGAGCTGTGCCTCACCAGCACCCAAGAAAAAACCTGGTTACAATTATAGGCATGTGCCACCACGCCTGGCTAATTTTGCATTTTTAGTAGAGACGGGGTTTTACCATATTGGTCAGGCTGGTCTCGAACTCCTGACCTCAGGTGATCTGCCCGCCTTGTCCTCCCAAAGTGTTAGGATTACAGGTGTGAGCCACCATGCCCAGCCTAGCAAACATTTATTGAACATCTATTGTATTTGTGCTGGAGAGTAAAGAGGGAAAAGCCACAGTCTTACTAGGGTGGGAAGAGAGACATGGCCATAGCTAACTCTACACAAAGCGAATGCAGTAAGTAAGAGGTCTAACAGAGATGCAGATAGCCATATCAGAAAGCAGGGATAGTTGAGTTTCAAAGAGAGAGGCAAGTGAAGGCTTTTGGAAAGCGAGAAGGAGTTAGACAGGTGATACTGGGGCTAAGAACAGGGTGGGCAGAGGGGAGATTATAGGTGAATTCAAAATGTGTTTAAAGAGTAGTGAGAGAACTGGGACAGCATTAACTATGCAGTTTGCAAACAGCCAGGGCTCGAAAATAGTGTGGGGACAATAGGTGAAATAGCACTTGGGTCCAGATTATGGTGGTCTTTGACTATCAGGCTGAAGCTTTGCATTTTCTCACTTTGATCAGTACATTTCAAAAGGAGCTGTGGACTGCGGAGTTAAAGGTCTTGTTGAGAAGGCGGCAGAAGCGGGAGGCCAGCTCAGGGAAGACAAATGCCTGGGCCCTGACCCTTCCTTTCCTCTGTTCCTTGTCCCTCTACCCTCTGCTTTAGCTTGTCCAGGCTTCTCTCTCCTCTCTGTCTCTCCTTCCTTTTTCTTGCAATATTTGTTGTGCCATGTAAGATTTCATCTGAAAAAAGCATCCTGTTATTTTATTTTACTTTTTACGAATTTGAAACACGCTGATGGAGACAATGGAGAGATGTTGAAAGTTTTGAGTAGAGAGTGATGTGATCACAGGTGAGTTTTAAAACAACAGGATGCAAGCATTTCGTCTTTATTTCCATACGAATAACAGGATAGATAATGAACTGATTTTGTTCAATTTCCTTTGCTTAAGCTTACATGAAATAACTCCTTTTTCCGGTTTCCTGCTAGGAAAGCAGTTCTTTTTGCTAATAATCTGTTTTCTTCTGCTATCTGTTAAGGATTACATTTTCCCTTTTGTCTCAGATGTGAGAAAGTCCAAATCTACCATGTTAAATGTCACAGGCAGTGCGTGTATCAAAAATGAGCTTGGGCGTCTCAGTCTCACAGTCCTAAATTCAGACTGTGGCCATGCCGATGACAAGTTTTGTGACCCGTGGCAGGTTACTCCATCTCTCCAAATATGAACTTCCTAGAGGCAAGCTGCACAGATTTTGTGAGGGTGTAAGATACACAAGAGAAATACCCACACAGAACCTGGCTCAAAAGTGGCAGCTATTTTTTATTTTAAATTTTTCCTAGTTCAACTACTGTCCTAGGCCCTCAGGCTCTTTTTTGTTTGTTTGTTTTTTCAGACTCAGTTTTGCTCTGTTGCCCAGGCTGTTGCCCAGGCAGATCTTAGCTCATCACGGTCCCCAGTTCCCTGGCTCAAGGGATTCTCCCACCTCAGCCTCCCAAGTAGCTGGGACCACAGCCGCACACCACCACACCTGAGTAATTTTTTTTTTTTTTTTTTTTTTTTTAGAGAGATGAGGTCTCACTATGTTGCCAAGGCTGGTGTCAAACTCCTGGGCTCAAGTGATCTACCCACCTCGGCCTCCCAAAGTGCCAGGATTCTAGCCAGGAGCCACCACCATGCCTGGCCTCAGGCTGTGTGTTTTTTTTTTTTTATTTTTGAGTTGGAGTCTCTGTCACCCAGGCTGGAGTGCAGTGGCACAATCTCAGCTCACCACAACCTCTGCCTCCCAGGTTCAAGTGATACTCCTGCCTCAGCCTCCGAGTAGCTGGGACTACAGGCGGGCGCTATCACGCCTGGCCAATTTTTGTATTTTTAGTAGAGACGGGGTTTCACCATGTTGGCCAGACTGGTCTGAAACTCCTGACCTCAGGTGATCCACCCACCTCAGCCTGCCAAAATGCTGGGATTACAGGTGTGAGCCATTGCACCCAGCCCAGGCTCTGTTTTAATATGGCTCTTAATCATGCTCCCTTCCCTTCTTGGTCTAATTTAAGACCGCCTCTTGGCATACAAGCCAAGAGATAAATAAGCTGTAGCGATATTAAGGAGATTGGCTGGCATGTTCCTCTTTTTCTTTCCACTGCACCCTGTCATACTAGGATGAAGTTATAGAGAAATGGGACAGTAACTGCAGACAGGGTTTGAGGCAGCGTCAGGTGGTACAGACAAATTGGCCTGGGTGTCTGAGGATGGATGGCCAGGGCTGGCTCAGCCTCTAACTTGCAACATCCTTGGGCAAGTCACTCCATCTTTTTGTTCCTCAGTGTCCACGTTGTTAGATAGACTGAGGACATTCTCTAACTTTTCCCTCTGGTTCTGCTATTGGAAGAAAATGTAGGAGCTGAAATATCTCCCCTGCGGGCCTGCCGGATGCTGCCTGTTTCCATCGTTTCGTCTCCTTTTTTTTTTTTTAAGACCGCGTCTTGCTCTGTCGCCCAGGCTGGAGTGCAATGGCGCAATCTTGACTCACTGCAAACTCCACCTCCTGGGTTCAAGCTATTCTCCTGTGTCAGCCTCCTGAATAGCTGGGATTACAGGTGCCTGCCAGCATGCCCAGCTAATTTTTGTATTTCTAGTAGAGATGGGGTCTCACCATGTTGGCCAGGCTGGTCCTGAACTCCTGACCTCAGGAGATCCACCCGCCACGGCCTCCCAAAGTGCTGGCATCACAGGCATGAGCCACTGCACCTGGCCTCCTCTCCTTTATATAGAAGAGGCTCACCCTGGCTAATAGCAAAGCTGTTTATCTGAGGAATTGCTCCTTGGCCAGGCCCCAAGAAAGCAAGGGTCCCTGGCTAGGTACATTCTGATGGAGGTGAGCCTGAGAGGGATGCAGGGGGCTGTGCCACTACATCAGGTGACAATGGAGGTGACAGAAATGGCTCTCCCAGTGCCACCCTGGGCAAGGTGCAAAACCCGCCAGACCTACTACACAGACACAGTTACACAACTTCCAAGCCCCACAAACCTTGCTCGCAAAACTGAATGTAGGCAAATGCTTGAGGAATATGGCATGTGGGGGTCATAACTGCCATCCTTCCTCCTCCTCTGCTGTTTCTTCACATTCCTGTCTTATTCCAGGGCTTGGACAATCTTTTTACTGTATAAACATGTAGATATATTTGAGATGGTAAAGAACTAAACGTGGTGTGCATTTAGATGATATTAAGGAAGTACTGATTATCTTGGCTGGCACCATGGCTCACACCTGTAATCCCACCACCTTAGGAGGCCAAAGTGAGAGAATCACTTGAGGCCTGGATTTGAAGACCAGCCTATGCAACCAAGTAAGATCCCATCCCTATTTTTTTTAATTTAAAAATACATTAAAAATTTAAGGCCGGGTGTGGTGGCTAATGCCTATAATCCCAGCACTTTGGCAGGCCGAGGCGGGTGGATCACCTGAGGTCAGGAGTTCAAGACCAGCCTGGCCAACATGGTGAAATCCCATCTCTACTAGAAATACAAAAATTAGCTGGACATGGTGGTGGGTGCCTGTAATCCCAGCTACTCGGGAGGCTGAGGCAAGAGAATCTCTTGAACCTGGGAGGTGGAGGTTGCAGTGAGATGATTCCACTCCAGTCTGGGCAACAAGAGTGAAATTCTGTCTCAAAAAGAAAGAAAGAAAGAAAAAAAGCCAGATCCTTTAAATGTAATGCAAGGGCTTTAAAATTGTGTGTGTGGGGGGAGGGGGGCGGGGGATGTTTTTGCTGGAGAGAGGACTTCTTTTAGAAACAAGTTTGCTAATGCTGTTTCAGCAGCATCAGAAATCAGGGAAAACCACCGAGGTCAAGATAGACCACTTAGTCCTTCCATTTCATAAAATACATGATTTTTGTTGTCTTACAGGCTAGAAAGGCTGTGACTTGGCCCAGTCAACAGGCAAAGCTAAGGATGAGAGGGGATGAGAGAGAGGCAGAGAGAACAGTGCTCAGGAGCCAGCCGCAGAAGGAGGCTACCCTACAGGGGAGGGGTGAGGGGCTGCCGCCGCAAGAGCCTGGATTGCACAGAGCAAAAGAGAACAAATTGAGACAGAAATATTAAGAGGGTTTAAATGTATATAACAAATGCAGATGCCAGGCCAGTGGCTCATGCCGGTAATTCCAGCACTTTGGGAGGCCCAGGGGGCAGGATTGCTCGAGCCCAGGAGTTCCAGGCCAGCCTTCGCTCCATCTCTACAAAAAAATGAAAAAATTAGCCAGGCGTGGTGGCGTGTACCTGCAGTCCCAGCGACTTGAGAGGCTGAGGCGTGAGAATCGCTTGAGCCTGGGAGTTGGAGGCTGCAGTGATCTATGATTGCACCAGTGCACTCCAACCTGGGTGGCAGAGGGAGACACTCTCTTAAAAAACAAAAATAAAAGCTGGGTGCAGTGGCTCACACCTGTAATCCCAGCATTTTGGGAGGCTGAGGCGGGCAGATCACCTGAGGTCAGGAGTTCGAGACCAGCCTGGTCAACATAGAGAAATCCCGTCTCTACAAAAAATACAAAAATTGCTGGGTGTGGTGGTGCACATCTGTAATCCCAGCTACTTGGGAGGCTAAGGCAGAAGAATTACTTGAACCCAGGAGGCGGAGGTTGCGCCATTGCACTCTAGCCTGGGCAAAAAAGAGCAAAACTCTACTCAAAAACAAACAACAACTAAAAAAGAAAGAAAGAAAGAAAGAAAAAAAAAAACCCACCCACACAAATGTGGAGTTTCTCTTTCTACTAATCCTCGTTATAAATTACTTGATTGTTCAGTTTATAGCTAAGTCTTACTTTCAAGCAGCAGCGATTGAGTATTATCACAGGTTAGATCCCTTCTGCTCTCAGCTGTTCCTACAGAAATTTTAGTTCATCCAAGAAGCCCAACTGTGGGGTTTGTGGAAATATAAACCATAAGTTTTATGCTTATGTTGATAGAAGCCCTGCGTGGGGCCCCTGAGTTGGTTCAGAACGTGGAGGGGAGATTTCTGTTCCCAAGTGAGACCTGTGAGGCTTATTCTAATTCAGGGCCACAGAGGACACAATCCTGCCTCACCCACCTATGTTTACCTACCTGCTCCTTGTCTATAACAAACCTGCACTCTCAGAAGCAAGGTTGTTGAGGCTCTTTCCTTGGCTTCTTTTCCTCCCCTAGGTGGCCGGGGTCCTCCACATCTGGCCCCAGCGTGTCCTTTGGGAACACTGGCTACCGGGCCGGTCGTGCTAAGAGGCCGGCTGGCAAGGCTACACTCCAGGGAGCACCTACATTCCAGGTATCGCCAGACACAGTGTCGCAGGGTTCTCACTTGTTGAGGTTAGATTTCACTTCCCAGTGGTGGCAGCTAATGGATGAGCACACAGAGGAAACCGCAGCAAGTACCTGCTGTTTCCAGACACACAGGCGGACACCACCCAGTGCCCCAGTTGTGCTGGACAGCTGGTTCACTGTGCCTCTGCCTGTCCCAGCAATGAGGGGTATGGAGAATCCCTTGGCAGCTCCGTCCCAGCAGAAGAGCTGACTTCATGTGCTCAGGACACACAGTTGAGGCCTGAGTGGATCTCATGGGCGCTGACACTCATCCCCACGAAGCCTCCCACAGCACATCCTAAGCTCAGCTTGGTTCTGTTGTCTGGAGCCTTCCCTTCTGCCCTTCTCCTCTCCCCATCATTTCAGACCTCTCAGGGTCTTCGTGCCTTTTGCCTAGACTATTCTTTAATACTAAACGTGAAATGAGGAAGGAGAGAAAGTGCCTTAACTTCCCACAATAGAAGCTGAATGCTAGACAGAGCCTCAGGTTATATTCGTCAAACAGATGGACCAGGACTGTGATGGTGGAAAGAAGCAGGCAGGGAGCTCAGGGAGGAGGGAGCTTTCCAGAGGGGAGAGAAAAGGGTCTTTCATTTACCTGTGCCTTAGACTCAAGGAAGTCTCTGGGGGCCTAGACCTCCTGCGGATGAGTGCCCAAGTTCCCACGAGGTGATCAGGACTCTGATCTCAAACCAGGAATTCCCATGCTGGCTCCAGTCCCTGCATCCCTGTAGTGTCCAGCTTGGGAAGTGGTGGCCCTGGCCAGGGAAAGCCTCTCATGTCATTGCATATCTCGCCAGATACACAAGCAGAGAAGACTGTGTAACGTTACATGCCTCAACTAGTAATGTGTTCTTAACTGAATGTCCCAAACCCTCTATAGCAAAAGAGAAATGAAAGAGAGACCTGAATAACTTTTCTTTCTCTTTCCTGGAAACCCCGATAAACTAGATTCTCAATGTCATTTTGTGACCTGAGACTTACATGATAAGAACTTTGTAACAAACCCAGTAAAGAGCTCCCTGAATTAGACTGCCACATTTGGCAAACAGCTAAAGACCAGGCTGTGTCCTCCTGCAAAGGCTGAGAATGAAGACCGGAGCCTCCTGGTGTTACCTGGTCTGGAAGCTGTCAGTGATTTCTCCTGCTTCAGGTCAGGTCGCAGTAAGGATATTTCTATACCTGAGTCTCTGTCCACGAAACTCAAGAGGAAACTTTCAACAGGTCTTCTTGGCTTGTCATTTGGAAAGGCTCATGTGGTTTGGAGTTTCAGACTGCAGCTTCTTCAGGTTTAGGACTTAGGCTGAAAAGAGGCTTAAAGAAGGAGAATCACTTCCTTATTAAGCCCTGCCCCTGGCTTTTTAATTGAAGGAGGGGCTGACCTTTGGCCATGTAATTTGACTCTAAAAGAAATTCTGCATCTATTACCTGGCACTCTTCCTGCCCTTTGGGATATCTAGGTGGGTGTTCACTCTCCGTATCAGTTGTTGTCAGTTAAACAATGTTTACTGACCACCTAACATGGTACAGGTACTGTATACATATTTAATCTTTTTTTTTTTTTGAAACAGAGTTTCACTCTGTTGCCCAGGCTGGAGTACTGTGGTATGATCTTAGCTCACTGCAACCTCCAACTCCTGGGTTCAAGTGATTCTGCTGTCTCAGCCTCAGCCTCCTGAGTTTCTGGGATTCCAGGCACGTACCACCACGCCCAGCTAATTTTTGTATTTTTAGTAGAGATGGGGTTTTGCCATGTTGGCCAGGCTGGTCTTGAACTCTTGGCCTCGGTTGGCCCACCCTCGTCAGCTTCCCAAAGTGCTGGGATTACAGGCATGAGCCACTGTACCCAGCCCACATATTTAATCTTAACACATTGAGAAGCAGGTGTTATGATTCCCATTGCACAGATGAGGAAACTGAGGCTCAGAGGGGTGAAGTACCTTGCTAGGGATCTCTGTCAGTTGAGCTGAGTTCCAAATCATGGTCTTTCTGGCTTTACATTACATCATGCCACCTATTCTATGAGATTCAAAGATTGTATTCAAGTAGAACCACTGGAAAAGCATTAAAAAAGGAATCTAACCACAGCCATAGTAAAAAACACAAAAACCCATTGAGAGGCCAAATGTCATAATTTTAGAGATGGAATTCCCTATTATATGAAATAGGAAACAGTTACATCTGATTTTATGCTCTATCTAGAGTCTTAAGTAAAATAGATGTGTATGGCCATGCTTGAGATCATAAACTCTGGAGTGCTAGTCAAACTGTGACGATGAAGGAAGTGTGAATAGTGAAAGGGGAATTAAAGCTATTTACGTAAAAGTGGGGAAAAATGGGTCATTTAAATATTAGGCAAACAGAGTCACAAGAGACAAACAGATGGTAATTAGGTAGATATTTAGTAACTCAAGGTGAATTTTCACTGGCAAACTAATATTTTTTGCACCAGTGTGGTCGATGTAGAGGGTAATACTAAGAATGCTTTTTCTCTTTTTATAAAAACTTACCATCTCTTTTGGGGAAAATGTTGAGATATATTCACTGGAAACAATTCAAGAATAAACAGGTCCTGGCTCAGTGTTTCAAGGCTGTAACCCCAGTTTTTGGGAGGCTGAGGAGGGAGGATCACTTGAAGCCAGGAGTTTGAGACCAGCCTGGGCAACATAGTAATGAGATGTGAGTTCTTCAGGACTGGTTTGCAAGGTACAGGTCACAAAGATACCACTGATACAATGACATTCAGTAAAGAAGCAGCCCAAACCCATCAAAACCAAGATGCAATGAAAACCACCTCTGGTCATCCTGACTGCTCGTGACACGCCGATGATAATTCGCTGGCATGCTAAAAAACATTCCTACCAGCCCCACGTCAGTTTACAAATGCTATGGCAATATCTGGGAGTTACCCTACATTGTCGGGAAAACCCCCAGTTCTGGGAACTCCCCACCTTTTTCCTGGAAAACTCATGAATAATCCACTTTTTGTTTAGCGATGATCAAGAAATACCCATATATTCAATCAAGCAGCCGTGCCGCTGCTCTGCCTATGGAGTAGCCACCATTTTATTCCTTAACTTGCTTGATAAACTTGCTTTCATTTTACTTTATTAGCTCGCTCCTGAATTCCTTCCTGCGGGAAGCCAAGAACCCACTTGGCCTCCCAGGCTGAACCCTAATTTTGGGATTTACCCTGTGATAGTGAGATCCCATCTCATAAAAAAAAATTTTGTTTTTTAATTAGCCAGGCATGGCTCACACATGTAATGCTAGCTACTCAAGGGGCTGAGGTGGGAGGACCACTGGAGGCCAGGTATTCAAGAGCAGCCAGACAACATAGCATGGTGGCACACGCCTGTAGTCCTAGCTACTTGGTAGTCTGAGGCAGGAAGATTGCTTCAGCCCAGGAGTTCAAGGCTGCAGTAAGCTAGGATCATGCTATTGTACTCTAGCCTGGGCAACGGAGTAAGATCCTGTCTCAAAACAAAAAGCCAAAGCAAATAATAAATGCATATAAGCAATAATAGAATCACATCACATAGTATGTACTACTGGAGTTCTGAGTTAAATAACTGAACAATATTGGTTGCAGAAACCATATAGAATCCTGAAGGGTCTTCGTCAGGCACAGTGGCTCATACCTGCAATCCCAGCAATTTGGGAGACCAAGGCAGGAGGACAGATTGTGTCCTCGAGTTTGAGACCAGCGTGGGCAACATAGTGAGACCCCATCACTACAAAAAAAAAAAAAAAATTAGCTGGGCATGGTGGAGCACACCTGTAGTGTCACCTAATCAGAAGGAGACTGAGGTGAGAGGATGGCTTGAGCCTGGTGGTGGAGGGGGAAGGGAGATGGTCGAGGCTGCAATGAGCCGTGATCGTATCACTGCCCTCAGCCTGGGTGACAGAGCCAGACCCTGTCTCAAAAAAAAAAGAAAGAAAGAAAGAAAAAAAATCCTGAAAGATTGTGTCAGGGCAACTATGAACACGGGGAAGGGGCAATCCCCACAAGGAAGCTAAGGACAGCAACTGTCTGCGTCTTGTTCAACTATGTTATCTTCACACCTAACAAGCTGGCCAGGGACAGGTCACAATACATGTTAGATATTAAACAGCAAAAACAAAAACCACTTTTCTCCTGATTTTAAACATAGACATTCTGTTGTAGAAAACTTGTAAAACAGGGTACATAATAAGGATTGCCATAATGCAGTCATTCAGTGGGAAATGCTGCTAAAAATTTGGTGGATGTCCCTCTTTTCTTTGAGAAAAAGCAGACACATGACAAACTCTCTGCCCTCTCCCTCTATGAGGAAAAGCAGATGATTTTTTTTTTTATTCAGACAGAGTCTTGCTCTGTCCTCCAGGCTGGAGTGCAGTGGCATGATCTCGGCTCACTGCAACCTCTGCCTCTTGGGTTCAAGCGATTCTTCTGCCTCAGCCTCCTGAGTAGCTGAAATTATAGGCCTGCGCAACCACACCCAGCTCATTTTTGCATTTTCAATAGAGAGAGGTTTCACTATGTTGGTCCGGCTGCTCTCCAACTCCTGAGCTCAAGATATTAGTCTGCCTCGACCTCCCAAAAGTGCTGGGATTACAGGTATGAACCACCATGGCCAGCCATCATAACTTCTAATAAACTTATATTGTAAATAGAATTGATTAATGGCTGCATTATTCCAGTGAATGATAGCATTAAAATTATTCAGCCAGAGGAGAATTGCTTGAACCCGGGAGGTGGAGGTTGCAGTGAGCTGAGATCGTGCCACTGCACTCCAGGCTGGGTGACAGAGCGAGACTCTGTTTCCGAAAAATAAAAAATAAAAAATAAAATAATTCAGCCAGGCAACTATTTTTAAATGTTTTATTTGTCTTCAAGTGCTTATTGCCGCAGGATATAGTTTTTCATCTTTGCTCACATGTTCTATTGTTTCCTGAAAAATTATTCCTCAGAGTGGAATTATTAGGTATGAATATTTTTAAAATTGTTATATATGCTTTCAATTCACTTTAATCTATGACTCTGTAATTGATTTATATCGTCACTGGAAATAATATCTTAGAGAAAAAATCCCAAAGAGTTTGAATAATATAGTTAAAAAGCCCATCCTCAGGAAAACTTTGGGGATTTTGCCCATCATTATGAGTAACCAGATAAGATTTGAAAGGCCAGATAAGCAGATTTTAGAGTGGACACCAGATTACTTTGGGGCTATGATGTTTATCCTTGTTCTGATCTCAGTGATGAAACTTGTTGGGAACGGGTTTATAACTAGGGAAAAATCCACATGGAGACAGTGCATCACTCAGCAAGGCTAGTTTACTTCCTGCAGCAAGGGTGCAACTCGCCAGCGGTCTTGCCACAAGAGCACACCTGAACAAGGAGACGGGGACATTTATAACTTTCATACCCTGTTGCAATTGCCCTATTGCTGTGTCCATTTTCCATTGGCCGGAATGGGACCTCACATTCAATGCTTGACCCAATTGGCTAAAAACTTGGCAATTTCCTGAATAAATAAGGGAAAAGAAGACAAGGAAGAAGAGGAAGCTAGTCAGGAGAAGGTCAGAGGGTTTCCAAATAAGGAATGGCATGCACCGAGGTTTGGAGCTTGCCCAGTTCTGTTCAGAAGTGTTGGAGTGGGTCAAGGTAGCTGATTTAAGACCTAGCTGATTTACAGAATATATATACATGGGTATATGTTTATGCTAATAGCGGATAATGGCCATAGAGCGAGAGACTGTAACTCCTTATAATGTTGTCGAAGAGATAAACTTTGAAGAAGAACTTTCCCATCTCTCACAATTCCCTCCTCTTTTTATTTCATAGTTCTTCTTCAAACTTATCTAATAGGTCCTTGCTTCATTGCTCACCTTGGTCTTCCAACAGAAGTAATTTCTCTGGATAGGGTGGAGGAGAAGTTGGAGATAGGTTAGCGAGGGTAGTATTAACAAGCCTTTGCACGAGTCCTCACACACAGAGTATAACACAACATCCTACAAGAAGTACACCTAATACTGCTACCACGGAGGTGAGGACTGATGCCAAAGTGTCCTTCCATTTGCCGAACCAGGTCTCTCGCCAGTTTGAAATGGGGTTATTTGTTCCTGAATTTTTGGCTAGTTCATTAGATAGGGCCGTAAATCCCTGTAAGATTCTCGTGATACTTCCATCTGGAGCTGTGCTATTTGGAATGAAAGTGCAGCACTGGATCTTACTCATTACACAAACACCATCATTTTCTAACACCATGTCAAGAGCAATCCTGTTTTCCCATGCCAGTTGGCTGATAGACCTTAACTGTTCTGCAGTTCCCTTAACAGTATCCTTTGTATAGTTAACAAATCATTGTTGGTTATAATAAATATAATTTATCCAGTCTACATTTTTATTTACTGTCACCTACCAGAATAGTGTTGTTTGAAATCCAGCAGCTATCTGATCTCTGGCTTTAAATTCATTTGGAACTACTCTTGGGATCCCGATTTCATCTAAGTACACATGAGAATCAAAGGACCCATATGAGGCTCCTCTTGTATGTAGGGGGTGGGTTTCCTTTGTCTTTAGTTGATGAAATGCCAGGGTAAAAGGGGCATTTCATAGCCAGTTGGACTAAAGTGTAAATATCACTCCAGTTATTTGGCAGTGTCCAGTAAGGGTCCCCATAACACCACCATACGTCGGCTCGGGGATGGCTGATGGAAGGCTGATGGATTAGCTCTGAGAAGTGCCTTACTTCACTGCATCCTGTGAAATTTCCAAGGAATATCGAGTTCTCCTCCTGCCGTGAGAGACACGAGGTGAACTCTACCTAAGAAGATGGAGGTTGAATGGCCCTTGGGGGCTGACCTGCAGGGTGTCAGTCCTCAGGATATAGCAGAGAGAGAACTTGACACGGTCTGTTGTTCCAGGCCGTAGAATCTTGACAGAGAGCTATCACGCGTTCCAGGTCTGTCTGATGAGAGGACCACTTCAGTGGGAAGGGGACAATCTGGGCTTCGGGCCTGCCATGTGCACAAGTGTAACAGTCGCTTTTATTTAGCGTGTGGGCAGAATATTTAATCCATTCTAACCAGGCGTTTGCATCTTGATACCCTGTCTCAATAGCTAAGTTTTGTTTCAGATCGTTTATCTGCACTACTGATATCTTTGTTTTGTCATTAGCTGTGGGAATTATTTGAACAGCTGATGTTTGATCTAAGGCTGAAATGGCTGGGGATGGAAGGAGGAAGAGGAAGAAGGTGTATTTCAAACATACCTACAGGATCTTTCCCATTTACATTTGCTCCAATGCTGTAAAGGCAATTTATAACAGGTTTACTATCCATAATTGTAGAAACAGTGATAGAAATGAGGATAGGGTTGTATTGGTAAATTTTGCAATAAGGGGAAAAGGTCCCGTTAGTGAAGTAGAGGCTAGATCTGAGATCAGTACAGATTCCTTCTGCAGAAGTCCAACCTCTGTATTGGTCATTCCCTCTGACATTGTCCCAGCTAGTGCATGGCTGCCAGTCAGTAGGGACAAGGGATTGATGCCTGGGCTGTAACTTGTGGCATAGATCAGGACTGGGAACTCAATGAAATAGGATCAGAGATGGAATGAAGCAACAAAAGACTGGTTGAAATGAAAGATTTTGGAAAAGGAACAGAGGAGAAGCACAGCACCATTCATTAAGAAGAACATCTGTGAAGGGGTCAAGATGCTACCCCCCAAAGTACACCACTTTGACCTTAAGATCATTTTGAGCTGAAGGCAATGAAGATGAAGCAGACACAAGAAAATCTCTCAGCCAGGCACGGTGGCTCATGCCTGTAATCCCAGCACTTTGGGAAACCCCATCTCTACTAAAAATACAAAAATTAGCTAGGCGTGGTGGCAGGTGCCTGTAATCTCAGCTACTTGGGAGGCTGAGGCAGGAGGATTGTGTGGACCCAGGCAACGGAGGTTGTAGTGAGCTGAGATTGCACCACTGCACTCCAGCCTGGGAAACAGAGCAAAACTCCCCCTCAAAAAAGAAAGAAAGAAAGAAAGAAAAACTCTGCCCATCCCCCACATCTCCCTACCAGGGAGGACAGGAAGATTCTCAATCACTGGAGACAACTCTGGACTCAAGCAGCCCACAGATGGCACTGGAGGAAACTGCATAATAAACCTCACTAAGGCAATCTTTATCTTCCATTACTTTCACCATCTACTCACCTCCCCATAGTTTGTCACCTCCAGAAGCCTAAAGTCCTTTCCCTTTGTCTTGTCACTTCTTTTTTTTTTTTTGAGATGGAGTCTCACTCTATCACTCAGCCTGGAGTGCAGTGGCACGATCTCCGCTCCCTGCAACCTCCGCCTCCTGGGTTAAGTGATTCTCCTGCCTCAGCCTCCCAAGTAGCTGGAAATACAGGTGCACACATCACACCTGGCTAATTTTTGTATTTGTAGTAGAGACGGGGTTTCACTATGTTGGCCAGGCTGGTCTTGAACTCCTGACTTCAAGTGATCTGCCCTCATCGGCCTCCCAAAGTGCTGGGATTACAAATGTGAGGTACGGCACCCGGCCTGTCTTGTCATTTCTTTACAAATTTATGTTTTTTTAAAAGCTGCTCTATAAGCCCAAGTTCTAACCACTCCTTTGAGTTGCTCATCATTGAGCGATCCTGTGTGTACGTGTGTGTTAATAATAACCTTCTGTTTGTTTTTGTTTTGTTCATGTGTCTTTTGTCAGTCTAAGTTGCAGGGCCCAAGCCAAAGAACCTAGGAGGGTAAAGGAAAAAAATTTTCTTCTCCCCTATACCTGTAAGAAGGTCCTCTAACTTGTGGTCTGAGTGAAGACAAAATAATAGAAACAAGCTAGCATATAGAAAACTGATAGTAATGCAAATAATTCCTTGCACATTAAAATGCAAATGGTCTCCCGTGGAATGCCATTGTAGATATTAACCAGTTTTTCCAGTTTTGCCTGCTTGTAAATTTATTTAGGTATTTCTTTTCTAACTGTAAATGTGTGGTATTTGGAGTTCTCTCCTTTAAACTGGTTGTAATATTTTGCTGGCTCCAGTTAAATGAGTTAAATAAAACCTCTCCTTCCACACAATTACCCTATCAAACCCCACTACAACCTTTAATAGCTGTGGCCCTGGCTGTCTCCTTTGATATCTGGGTACAAGTGATCCTCCCACCTCAGCCTCCAGAGTAGCTGGGACTACAGGCATGCAATACCATGCCTGGCTATTTTTTTTTTTTTTTGTAAAGATGGGGCCTCACTATGTTACCCAGGCTAGTCTCAAACTCCTGGCCTCATGCAATCAGTTTCCCAAAAGCACTGAGTTTACGACCTGGTGAGCCACCATATCTGCCCTACTTAACTCTTTTGTACCTCAGTTTCTTCATCTGTAAAATGGGCATAACTGTAGTGCCTGCTACACAGCTGAGTTAATAATTGGCATGGACTCAGTGAAATGAAAACTGTTATTGTTAGGCGTCTTTGGAGCACGGCCATGAAAGCATGCCTATCTTTACTCTAAAAATTTTGCCCACTAGGCTCAGAATTCTCTCTCAACAATCTCCAGTTTTACCATAAAATGAACATTCTTTCTCCAACGTTCCCATTGCAGCACGATTTACGATAGCCAAGCTATGGAATCAATCTAGGTGTACATCAACAGATGAATGAAAACAGATAATTTGGTATATATACACAATAGAATACTATTCAGCCTTAAAGAGGCTGAAAATCCTGTCATTTGGGACAACATGGATGAACCTGGAGACATTATGCTAAGTGAAATAAGCTAGGCACAGAAAGACAAACACTACATGATCTCACTTGTATGTGGACACTGAGAAAGTTGATCTCACAGAAGTAGAGAGTACAATGGTGGTTACCAGGGGCTGGGGGTGGGGAGAGGTTGGTCAAAGGCTACACAGTTTCGGTTAGACTAGAGGAATAAGCTTTACTGATCAACTGCACAGCATGGTAACTATAATAAGTAATAATGCATTGTACATTTCAAAATTGCTAAAAGAGTAGATTTCAAATGTTTTTAGTTCAAACAAGTGGCAAGTTTGTGACATGATGAATTTGCTAATTAGCCTGATTTATCATTCCACATTGTAAACCTGTATCAAAGCATCAAATTGTACTCCATAAACATATATGATTACTACTTGCCAATGAAAAATAAAAAACAAAGGAAAAAGAAAAAAAACTCAAAAAAAGAAAAAGAGATGGCCAGGTGTGGTGGCTCACGCCTGTAATCCCAGCACTTTGGGAGGCCGAGGCGGGTGGATCACGAGGTCAAGAGATCGAGATCATCCTGGCCAACATGGTGAAACCCCATCTCTACTAAAATACAAAAACTAGCCAGGCATGGTGGCACATGCCTGTATCCCCAGCTACTTGGGAGGCTGAGGCAGGAGAATTGCTTGAATCCAGGAGGCGGAGGTTGCAGTGAGCCAAGATCATGCCACTGCACTCCAGCCTGGTACCTGGTGACAGAGTGAGACTATCTCAAAAAAAAAAAAAAAAAAAAAGAAAAAAGAAAAAGAAAACAAGGTTCTCAGCCCTGTCCTATTTTCTTTCCACTCACCACCCACCTCCTTCCCACATCTGATTGTTGAAGTCTTTCCAACTCCAACTCAATTCCACCTCTTAGAGCCTTTCCAGATCCTCCAAGGTGAATTGGGCTACTCTTTCCCCATGCCTCTACCATCGTAAGTTGTGAGTAGCTATTATGGTACTTATGGTCTTTGTGTTAGTGTCCATCATCTATGCCTCTGTCTTCACCCTGTTTGCCTAAAGAGCAAGGAGATAATAATCACTTTAGGGTCCCACTTGGCACAAGAATGGTGCTTTGCATATATTAGGCCATCATGAAATGCTCGTTGAATTGGGTATTGAGATTGTGTAATGTGGACTATTTATCTTAGAAAAGATTTAGGAGGAATGGAACTGACTCTCATGGAAGGATTCGATTTAGTACCTAGTGCCAGAGAGCAGAATGGGGACCAGGGGCTGAAAGTCACCAGACAGATTTGATCCAGCTGTGTGGGGAGGATTCTTCACAGTGACTATCATCATTTAATGAGATGAGTGCCTCATGAGAGGTGAGTTAAAGGTATTCAAGCAGAGGCAGGATGGCCACTGTCAGGAATGGGGGCGGAGAGGAATTCAGGATGCACGCTCAGGATTCCCTGTTTATTAACTGAGTTTCAACCTCACTAGAGACCTTGGTGATGTTTCAGGTTCACATGTAGCAACAGACCACAGCAGATGCATGGGGTACCTGGTGCGCTAACAGGGTTGAGACAGGCCCAGCACAGCCCACTAGACCTGAGTCTGGCTTAGATTCATTCTCGGCTCTTGCTAGTCCAGTCTGCAAGAGGCTGTACTCACAAAAAGTCAGCTCCTTTCCCCACCTTCTCTATTTCTTAAAATAACACCTCCCTCACTCTTATATACCCTGCTCACTGCTGTCTGGTGCCCCTATGAGATCAATTTCATGCTGAACTTTACTACAGTGAAAAGTCCTGAGTTTCATTTAAAAGCATTTGTGGTGTCTCATGTTAAATCCTAAAACCTTTCAGTTTAGCTTCAGTTTCTGGTGCTATTCAATCCTTATCAAGCACTTCCCCCCCAAAAAGGTACTAAATTCATCTCTTGTGCAAGCTTCCACATGCTGCATGAGGCCCAAGATGGCTTTGAATGCGGCCCAACACAAATTTGTAAACTGTCTTAGAACATTATGAGATTTATGCACTGCCATTTTTTT
Source organism: Plecturocebus donacophilus (assembly GCA_004027715.1). Lineage (NCBI taxonomy): Eukaryota > Metazoa > Chordata > Mammalia > Primates > Pitheciidae > Plecturocebus > Plecturocebus donacophilus. The sequence continues at coordinate 37,610 of PVKP010003894.1, forward strand.
CTTTTCTTTTTTTTTTTTTTTTTCCTATTTAGTTATTTATTTAAAGACGAGGTTTTACTATGTTGGTCAGGCTGATCTTGAACTCGTGACCTCGTGATCTGCCCACCTTGGCCTCCCAAAGTGCTGGGATTACAGGCGTGAGCCACTGCACCCAGCCTCTTTTCTTTTTATCTTTTTTTTTTAGCTTATCAACTATTGTTAGTGTTAGTGTGTTTTATGTGTGGCCCAAGACAATTCTTCTTCCAATGTGGCCTAGGGAAGCCAAAAGATTGGACACCTCTGTAAATAGGTTGTTAGATCTGAAGCTATAGTTTTATAGTTCTTCTGGCTATTGTATTTCTTTCTCAAATTATGAGTTTCACTATTCCTTGCCAATTTGGGTCTCAGATCTACTCCTATAAACTTCCGGCTAAAACCTTTTTGTTTTTGCAGACTTCTCACTAATGAATAGGTCCTCTTTGGCATTTTGCTCTTAGGATCCAGTTTTCTGTGTTTTTATTTATTTATTTATTTTTTTGGACAGAGTCTTACTCTGTCACCTCTGCTGGAGTGCAGGGCTGCGATCTCAGCTCACTGCAACCTCCACCTCCCACTTTCAAGCAATTCTTCTGCCTCAGCCTCCTGAGTAGCTGGAATTACAGGTGTACGCCACCACGCCTAGATAATTTTTGTATTTTTGTAGAAATGGGGTTTCACCATGTTGGCCAGGCTGGTTTTGAACTCCTGACCTCAGGTGATTCACCTATTCAGCCTCCCAAAGTGCTGGGAACACAAGTGTAAGCCACTGTGCCCAGCCTGGTTTTCCATATTTTTGAGGCTCTTTCAAGACTCTTGCCCATCCTTTGCCTGCCAGGGCATTGGTCATGACCTCCTATTGAACCCCACCTCCCATCCAGGTCTCTACATACAGCTTTGCTCCCCACCCTTGGCCCTGAGTGTTTCTGCCACCTGGCCTCACTCCTAATGTTCTTGCTCAGGGAGGTCAGTAGAATAGCTGCCATATGTCAGCCTGATAAATGGATTGTCTCCCAAGCATCTTCCCTCACACATTAAATTTTAGGAAATACCAAACTTAAGAGTGGATTCTATCTCAAAAGCACGTTTATAAGAAACTTACATAGCACCCACATTTTCCCCTTGCAATAACACTCTTCTTGGTAGTTAGTTCTGCCAGGCGAGTCCAGGAGAGCCCATTTAGCCTGTAGGATGAAGTGGAAGCACTGGAACCTTAGACTCTTTGGGAGTAATAATAGTGAGGTGGGATGCGATTGCAGTGGAGAATGATGTTTCTATGGGAAACTATTTTCAGAGTTCCACCTTGGATTGCTGGGACTCTTTTTTTTTTTTTTTTTTGAGATGGAGTGTCCCTTCATCGCCCAGGCTGGAGTGTAGTGGCGTGAGCTCTGCTCACTGCAACCTCCGCCTCCCGGGTTCAAACAACTCTCCTGCCTCAGCCTCCCCAGTAGCTGGGACTACAGGTGCACACCATCACACCAGCTAATTTTTGTATTTTTAGTAAAGACAAGGTTTCACTATGTTGGCTAGGCTGGTCTCGAGCTCCTGACCTCGTGATCCACCCATCTTGGCCTCCCAAAGTGCTGGGATTACAGGCATGAGCCACTGTGCCTCGTGCTGGGATTCCTTTAACTGTCTGCAGTGAGACTGGGCAGCCCTCTACCCCCATATTAAAAGAAAAGAAAAAAACCCACCCTGCATTTTATTGAGGACTCACTGCATTCCAGGCTGTGTAAACTCATTGCCAGTCAGGTCGCTTCATCCTCACATCAACGCTGTGAGGTGGGCACTGCTGATATCCATATTTTACTAATAAAGATATGGAGGCTGAGAGACTGCTCTCAGTGGCTTTGGACAGGGATTCTCATGACATAAAGTCTGGGTGGTGCTAGGAAAGGAACAAGGAGTCCAGAAAATTGAAAAAGTGAGCAGAGAATCAGAGATGGAGCAGAAGATGGAATAAAGATTGGGGCAGAGGCAGCCTGGCTCAGGGTAGGACATTTGTAGACATTATGGACAGTTGACCCTTGAACAAGATGGGTTTGAGCTGCACAGAATCTTATCTGAGTATAAGGTTCACTTATACGCAGATGTTTTCCAATAAAAGCTACACTGAGTGTGCCCACCTCTCCTGCCTTCCCTTCCACTTCCTCCGCTTCTCTTGCCAGAGACAGCAGAAACAACTCCTCTTCCTCCTCAGCCTACTCCATGCAAAGACAATAAGGACAAAAACCTTCATGATGCTTCACTTGCACTTAACAAAGAGTAAATATTTTTCTTCCTCATGATTTTCTTAGTAATATTTTCTTTTCTTTTGCTTACTTTATTGTAAGAATACACTATGTAATACATACATGAAATACGAGCTGAGTATGTTATCAGGAGGGCTTCCCAGTCAACAGTAGCTCTTGGTAGTTAAGTTCAGTAGAATATTGGGCAGACATCAGCCTGACTCCATTTTTGGGAATCAAAAGTTATACGTGGATTTTGACAACGTATGTAGGGGTCAGCATCCTTAACACCACATTGTTCAAGGGTCAGCTGTGTTCCCTTCCCTGTGACCCGTCTTTTGGCAAAGGGAAACTCAGATCCTTTTATAAGGTCTTTGACACAATGCACAATGGCCCCAGTGGCCCATGAGAGGGAAAAATATTTACATGGCAGTGCTGGGGATTCAGTTCCCACAGAGGAGATTTCCAATGATCTCTACAACGCGCACACACACACACACACACACACAGACACACACACAACAGACATACACAGAGACACACACACACAGACATACACAGATACACAAACACAGACATACAGAGACACAGGCATACACACACACACAGACACATGCAGACATACAGACACACACACAGAGACACATAGACACAGACATACACAGACACACACACAGATATACACACAGACACACACAGAGATGCACACACAGACACAGATACACACACACACAGCGACATACACACACACAGGCACGGATTTTCAATGCTCTATTTCTCCTTCTTCCTTTCATTTCCCCTTCACTTGGATGAGGCGGGTAGAATTGGGGAGTGGGTAAGAGTTACTGCAATAAGAAGTGAAAGTCACAATAGGTATTTCTAGTCTTAGAGGTGGTCAGGGATAGTAGTGGAGTCCTTCACCAACCCCGCTTTTCACCTCCTCTGCCCTATATCCATGCCTGTTGCCACAAAACTTCACAGTGCCCTCCCACCATGCATGAATGACCCGCCCTGTCCCTTGCTTCTAGGATCAGTCATGTGACTTGCTTTTGCCATTAGTGTGTAAAAGCCGTGACTCAAATTCAGGCTGGAGAGAGGTTTGTCCACTAGAACTTGTTTTCTTCTTCCCTTTCCCTTTCCCTTTCCATTTCCCCTTTTCTTTCCTTTCGCTATCTTGTCCTGTCTTGTCTCACTCTGTTACCCAGGCTGGAGTTCAGTGGTGTGATCTTTTTTTTTTCTGAGTTGGAGTCTCGCTTTGTTGTCCAGGCCGGAGTGCTGTGGTGCATTCTTGGCTCACTGCAGCCTCTGCCTCCCGGGTTCAAGCAATGCTCCTGTCTCAGCCTCCCAAGTAGCTGAGATTACAGGCACATGCCACCATGTCTGGCTAAGTTTTGTATTTTTAATAGAGACAGTGTTTCACCATATTGGTCAGGCTGGTCTTGAACTGCTGAACTTCAGGTGATCCACCTGTCTCGGCCTCCCAAAGTGCTGGGATTACAGGCATGCGCCACCAAGTCCAGCTAATTTTTTGTATTTTTAGTCTAGATGGGTTTTCACCAAGTTGGCCAGGCTGGTCTCAAACTCCTGACTTCAAGCGATCCACCTGCCTTGGCCTCCCAAAGTGTGGAGATTACAGGCATGAGCCACTGCACCCAGGCTAGAGCTTGTTTTCTTGTGCATCTCAGCTATGGCGATAAGAACATGCCCAGGGCAGCCTGCTGAAGATGACAGACACATGAAACAGAATTAAATTCTCCAGTTGACCCAGAGAAACCCAGCCCAGATCAGCAGTACACACATGAGTGAGGCCAGCTAAGTTCAGCAGAGCCACTGGTCTATTTCAGCAGAACCCTGCCAACTTGTGCCAGATACATTTGGTTTTGTATGTGTAGTCCTTGAATTTTTTTTTAAAAATTAACTTTTAATTTTGAGATAATTGTAGATTCACATGCAGTTGTAAGAAATAATGGAGATCCTGTCTACCTTTTACTCATTTTTTTTCCCAATGGTAATAGCATATAAAAGCACAATGTCATAATCAGGATATTGACATTGATACTGTCAAGATACAAAACATTTTCGTTACCATAAAGTTCCCTCATCTTGCCATTTTATAGCCACAACTCCTGCCTTCCTGCTCCCACCCCCTTCATAACTCCTGACAACCACTAATCAATTCTTCATTTCTAGAAGTTTGTCATTTCAAAAACGTTATGTAAATGAAATCATACATAGGTAACCTTTTGGGATTGGCCTTTTTCCCACTCAGCCTAATCCTCTGGAGATTCATCTAGGTTGCTGTGTTTATCAATAGTTTGTTCCTTTTTCCTGCTGGATAATATCGCATGGAATGTACCACATTTTGTCCAAGTAGTCACCTATTGAAGGACATCTAGATTGTTCCCAGTTTTGAGCTCTTACAAATACAGCTGCTATAAACATGTGTGCACAAACTTTTGAGTGAATATGTCATCATTTATCTGAGATAAATACCCAGGAACTAAATTGCTGGATTATATGGCAATTGCATGTTTAGCTTTCTGAGAAATTTCTGAACTCCACCATATTACATTCTCACCAACATCATATGAATGATCTAGTTTCTCTGCACTTTGGTGTTGTCACTATTTCTCATCTTAGCCATTCTGATAGATATGTAGTAAGACTGCATAGTGGCTTTGTTGCTCTGTTGCCTGGGCTGGAGTGCAGTGGTGCAATTCTGGGCTCACTGCAACCTCTACCTCCCGAGTTCAAGCAATTCTCCTGCCTCAGCCTCCCGAGTAGCTGTGACTACAGGCGCACGGCACTATATCTGGCTAATTTTTTGTATTTTAGTAGAGACAGGGTTTCATCGTGTTGCCCAGGCTGGTCTTGGACTCCTGAACTCAGGCAATCCACCCGCCTCGACTTCCCAAAGTGCTGGGATTACAGGCATGAGCCACTGCGCCCGGCCCTGCATAGTGGTTTTAACTTGCATTTCACCCGTGGCTTATGCTGTTGAACATATTTTCATGTGCTTATTTGTCATCTGTATATTTTCTGTGTTAAAATGTCTCTTCACATGTTTTGTCCATTTTCTAATTGGATTGTTTGCTTTCTTATTGTTGAGTTTTGAGAGTTCTTTATATATTCCAGACACTAGTTCTTTGTCAGATATATGGTTTGCAAATATTTTCTTCCCACTCTGTAGCTTGTCTTTTCATCCTCTCAACATGGTTTTTTACAGAACCAAAATTTAAAATCTTGGTGAAGTCCAGTTTATACATCTTCCGTTTTATGAACTGTCTTTTGGTGTCAAGTCTAAAAACTCTTTCATATGGCATTCTCCAAAACACAACACTTGATCTCACTCTAGATCTTGACTATCTTCTCCTGTGTTTTTTTCCTGTGTTTTATGGCTTTACATTTTACATTTACGATCATGATCCATTTTGAGTTAATTTTTGTTTAAGGTATGAGGCTTAAGTAGAGGTTCATTATTTCTGGCAATAGATATGCAATTACTCCAGCATCTTATGTTATGTTTTTTGTAGGTGCTTTTTACTAAGTGGAAGAATTTCTCTTCTATTGATATTTTTCTGAGAGTTTTAAAAAATCATGAATGAGCGTTGAATTTTGTCAAATACTTTTCTCACATCAATTGATATGATCATGTGATTTTTCTTCTGTAGCTTGTTAATATGGTTGATTATATTTATTGATTTTCCAATATTGGATCAGCTTTGCCTCCCTATAATAAACCCCTCTTGGTAAATATGTGGAACTGTTTTTACATACTGCTGAATTTTATTTACTAATTTTTTTTAGGATTTTCATATCTATATTTAAGATAGTATTGATCTGCAGTTTTCTGATTTTTTTTTTTTGTAGTTTTCTGCCTTCATCTGGTCTTGGTAGAAATAAAACCAATTATGAAGATACCGTGGGTTAGATGTTTGTGTTCTTTCCAAAATTCATGTTGAAACTTAATCCCTATTATGGTGGTGTTAACAGATGAGGCCTTTTAGGAAGTTACTGAGTCATGAGGGAGAGCCCTCATGAATGGATTAGTGCATTATGAAAGGTCTGGAAGAAGCTAGCTAGGCCCTTTTTACCCTTCTGCCCTTCCACCATGTGAGGACACAGCATTTATTCTCTCAGAAGGATGCAACGAGAAGGCGCCATCTCGAAAAAGAGATAGCAGCCCGTGAGAAAAAATTTGTATTGTTTATAAATCATGTGGTCTCAGATATTTTGTTACAGCAGCATAAATGAACTAAGAATTCCCTCCTATCTATATTCTGGAAGAGATTATGTAGAATTGCTGTTAATTCTTTAAATATTTGGTAGAGTTGTCTAGTTAAAGGATTTAGGTCTGGAGATTTTTTTGGGAGGGAATTTCAAAGTTACGAATTAAATTTTCTTAATAGTTATAGGGCTATTCAAATTATCTATTTCATATTGGGCTGGGCACAGTGGCTCACGCTTGTAATCCCAGCACTTTGGGAGGCTGAGGCAGGTGGATCACTTGAGGCCAGGAGTTCAAGACCAGTGTGGACAACATGGTGAAATCCCATCTCTATTGAAAATACAAAAATTAGCCAGGCATGGTGGTCTACACTGGTAGTCCCAGCTACTCGGAAGGCTGAGGCAGGGGGAGAAGTACTTGAACCCGGGAGGCGGAGGTTGCAGTGAGTCAAGATTGCGCCACTGCACTCTAGCCTGGGCAACAGAGCAAGACTTCAGCTCAAAAAAAAAAGTAAGTAAATGAATAAAAAACAAACAAACAAAAACCCCAGTTTATCTATTTCATATTGGATAAGTTGTGGTAGTTTGTGTTTGAGAAAGAGGTCTATTTTATTGAATTTGTCAAATTTATGGACTGGGCACAGTGGCTCATGCATGTGATCCCAGCACTTTGGGAGGCTGAGGTAGGTGGATCACCTGAGGTCAGGAGTTTGAGATCAGCCTGACCAGCGTGGAGAAACCCTGTCTCTACTAAAAATACAAAAACTAGCTGGGCATGGTGGCGGGTGCCTGTAATCCCAGCTATTCGGAAGGCTGAGGCAGGAGAATCACTTGAATCCGAGAGGCGGAGGTTGCAGTGAGCTGATATTGCGCCATTGCACTCCAGCCTGGGCGACAAGAGTCAAACTCCGTCTAAAAAAAAAAATGTGTGTAGAGTTGTTTGTAGTATTTCCTTATTATCTTTTTGATTATCTTCCTGAGGTGGAAGCTAAAATAATTGTTGATTTTTTTTCTTTTCTAGTGTATGCATTTAATTCTATAAAATTACCTCTCAGGACTGCTTTAGCTGTACCACTCAAGTTTTTATGTTATATTTTCATTCATTTTAAAGTAATTTGTTATGTCAGTTGACACTTCCTTTGACCAACAAATCACTTAGTGGTGTGGTGTTTAGTTTCCGAGTGTTTGGATAATTTCCTGTTATCTTTCTGCTTTTGATTTCATTGTGTTCAGAGAACAGACTGTATAATTTAAATTCTTTTGAACTTCCTGAGGTTTGTTTTATGGCCCAGCATATGGTCTATCTTGTTATATGTTCAGTGTGCATTGTGATGTGTATTAGAATGTATATGGTCTATCTTGGTGTGTGTTCAGTGTGCATTCTGATGTGATTAGAATGTATATGGTCTATGTTGGCGTGTGTTCAATGTGCATTCTCATGTGTATTAGAATGTATATGGTCTATCTTGGTGTGTGTTCAGTGTGCATTCTGATGTGATTAGAATGTATATGGTCTATGTTGGCGTGTGTTCAATGTGCATTCTGATGTGTATTAGAATGTATGTGGTCTATCTTGGCGTGTGTTCAGTGTGCTTTCTGATGTGTATTAGAATGTATATTCTGCTGTTGTGTCAGCTGTTCTACAAATGTCAGTTAGGTTCTGTTGGTTGATGCTGTTGTTGAGTTTCTCTACAGCCTCGCTGATTTTGGTCTACTTGTTCTATCAATTGTTTAGTGAGGAGTGTTGGAGTCCTCAACTGTAACTGTGGATTTGTCCATTTCTACTATCAGTTCTATCAGTTTTTGCATCACATATTTTGCAGATCTGTTGTCTGGCACATACACAGTATTGTTAATACTTCCCAATGGACTGACCCTTTGATCATTATGTAATCTCCCTCTCTGTCTATAGCAATTTTCTTTGCTCTGAAGTCAACTTTAGCTTGATATTAATATAACCATTTTTGCTATCCTTTTTTTTTTTTTTGAGACAGAGTCTCATTCTGTTGCCTGGGCTGAAGTACAAATGGTGCGATCTCTACTCACGGCAACCTCTGCCCCCAGGGTTCAAGCAATTCTCCTGCCTCAGCCTCTTGAGTAGCTGGGATTACAGGCACTGACAACCACGCCCAGCTGATTTTTATGGTTTTCGTAGAGACAGGGGTTTCACCATGTTGGCCAGGCTGGTCTCGAACTCTTCACCTCAAGTGATCCACCCTCCTCAGCCTTCCAAAATGCTGGGATTACAGATGTGAGCCATCATGCTCAACCTCTGCTTTCCTTTTATTAATGCTTACATGATATATCCTTTTCTATCCTTTTTTTTTTCAATCTACATATATATATATATATATTTTAGAGACAAGGTCTTGCTCTGTTACTCAGGCTGGAGTGCAGTGGTGTGACCATGGCTCACTGTGGCCTCCGCCTCAAACTCCTGGGTTCAAGTGATCCTCCCACCTCAGCCTCTCAAGTAGCTAGGACTACAGGTGCATGACACTATTTCCAACTATTTGTTTTTTTAGAGATGAGGGTCTTGTTATGTTGCCCAGGCTAGTCTTGAGCTCCTAGCCTCAAGCAATCCTCCATCCAGCCTACCAAGTAGCTGGGATTACAGGTACAAGCCAACAGGTCTCACTCAGGTGGGTCATATTTTTAAATCCAATCTGCCAATCTGTCTTTTAATTGATGTATTTTGGCTACTTGCATTTAATGTAATTATTGATATGCCATAACTTAAGCCTACCATTTTATTTCTTGTTTTGTTTGTTCTGCTTTCTGTTTCTCTGTTCACTTTCTCTGTTTTCTGGGTTAATTGAACATTTTTTTCATTTTGATTTATCTATAGTGTTTTGTTTTGAGATGGAGTCTTGCTCTGTTGCTCAGGGTGGTGTGCAGTGGTGCCATCTCCGCTCATCACAACCTCTGTCTCCCGGTTTCAAATGATTCTTGTGCCTCAGCCTCCTGAGTAGCTGGGATTACGGGCATCCGCCACCATGCCCGGCTAATTTTTATATTTTTAGTAGAGACAAGATTTCACAGTGTTGGCCAGGCTGGTCTCAAACTCTTGACCTCAAGAGATCCACATGCCTCGGCCTCCCAAAGTGCTGGAATTACAGGTGTGAGCCACCCCACCTGGCCTATCTATAGAGTTTTGAATGTATTTACTTGTCAAGCATTTTTAGTGGTTGCTCTAAGTATTCCATTATGTATACATAATCTATTGCAGTCCACTTATATCCTTTTTTAAACCTTTGAATGAAGTATAGAACCCTTTCCCCCCTTAACACCCCTTTATCTTTCCCTGTTTATAGTATAATTGTCTTAAATATTTCTTCTACATACATTGAGAACCACATCAGACAGTGTTAGAAGTTTTGCTTCAACCATCAAATGCAATTTTCTTGAGGAGAAATCAAGCCTATTGTATTTACAAATATTTTTGCTTACCATGTACTCTTTTCCTTGCTTCAGGGTGTTCCATGCTCCTTGTATCATTTCCTTTCTGTTTAAATAATTTCCTTTAAGCATTCTTCTAGGGCAGTTCTCCTGATGACAAATTATCTTAGTTTTTCTTCATCTGAAAATAATGTGATTTTTCCCTTAATTCTCACAGGATATTTTTGCTGGGTATAGGACTCTGGGTTGACAGTTCTTTTCTTTCAGCACTTGAAAAATGTTTTTGTCACTTTCTTTTGGAATACATGGTTTATGATGTCTAATCTATTTCAATTTTAATTGTTTCTGCCATGTTTTTCTTGGCTGATTTCAAGATTTTTTTCTTGGTATTTAGTTTTCAGAAATTTGATTATGATGTGTCTTGGTGTGGATTTCTTTGAGTTTGTTATGTTTGGGGGTTTGCTCAATCTCTTGAAACTATACCTTTACATCTCTTGGCAAATTTGGGAAGTTTTCAATTATATTTCTGTGAAAATACTTTTTCAGTTATGTCTTTTTGCTTTTCCTGTTTTGGAAGTCTGATGACATAAATGTTAGATCTTTTGTCATAGACCCATGCATTCTTGAGTCTCTCCAGGTAGTCTCCACTGACATCATGGTGGGGGTGGCCTCGTAAGCCTTGGGTAATGGTGAAAATCTTGAGTCTCTTCTAGGCCTCCTCTGATACCATTCCAGAGGGGAGGGGAGAGGCTCCTCTTTATTGTCATGGGGAGGAAGAAGTCCAGGCTCCTCTCATGGCCTGCACCAATGAATTATTCATTGTAAGGAGGTCAGCCTCATTTTTAAATACCAGGCAAAGAACCGAAGAGATGGTGAGCACCAGCAACCCTGGAGTATAGCTGTTGAAAATGGTCCTTGTACAGACCAATGAATCTTTGCTCACTGCTGTGTCAATGACCCTGCTGGTGTTAAACCCTGGCCTTCTCTTAGATGCCCATGTCTTTAATCCTTTGGTTTTCACTGACAGCTTAGATATCATTCCCATGGCTACTGGATATCTGGGTCTGGCAGGCCTTATTGAAAGATTTATAGAATGTTCCCATTTTGTGTTATGATTTAAAATACTTCAAAATAAATATGATTGAACGTATACAACTAAGCACTTGGGCAACTGTGTCTGCAGAATAAATACCTAGAAGACTTGTCAGATTGAACGTATGCTTCAGGCCAGGCACGGTGGCTCACGCCTATAATCCCAGCACTTTGGGAGGCTGACGTGGGTGGATCACTTGAGGTCAGGAGTTTGAGACCAGCCTGGCCAACATGGTGAAATCCCATCTCCATTAAAAATACAAAAATTAGCTGCGTGGAGTGGCATATGCCTGTAATTCCAGCTACTCAGGAGGCGGAGGTTGCAGTTAGTGCCAAGATCATGCCACTGCACTCCAGCCTGGGTGACAGAGAGAGACTCTGTCTCAAAAACAACAACAACAAAAAAGGTATGCTTCACAAGCTATTCTTAGGAGATAAGACCCAGTATATTAATTTTCTTTATGTAGTTAGGGTTGCTCTTTTTCCCTCTGAAGCCCATAGCATCTGAAAATGTATTTTTTTTTGTTTAATTATCTCAAGATTGTTTGTACAATTTTTCAATTTGGTTTCACCTGGACCTATTTTTGGTAGGGGCCTAGCTACTTCTTTGATGTTCTCAGTTTATCCTGACCCTCTAGGTCTCGTAATATTGGATTACTTGAGTTTGCTTTTTAAAACTATATCTTTGACTTATAGAGCTCAAATGCAATCGGGGTTTGTTTCATCTTCTTCCTTTTTAACAAATTATTTCCTTTGGAGAATCCATAGGGATTATTGACCAAATGTGGGTTTCTCAGAATAGTGTTTGTGAAATCTTTTCAGTCTGGTATGTGCCTATAACCTTGCTAAGATAGATTATGACAGAAGGCCAGTGACACATTCATAATAAAAAGCTCCATGAGCTTTTTTTTTTTTTGGAGGAAATGTGTTGTGAAACTGGAAATATTTAAAAAATATGTGTAGACTTCCAGTTTAGCATGGCAGATTCAATACACCCATATATCCGAGCTTCATTCTCACCCTCTCCTCCCTGTCCAAAATTATAATGAAGGACTAAAAAGGCATAAACTCATAAGGACATAGAGAATTGGAGGGAGAGAAGAGTAGAAGATGAAAAGTGGTTTGAGGAATGGTAACTCACTTAGCAGAGGAGGCTGAAATCCAAGTGTCTAAGTAAGGAAAGATTAATGAGAAACAAAAGATTTGTTAACAGAACACCTGAAACCTTCTGAAATTGAAGACAGCGGTACAGTGGAAGGGGCAAAGGTGGACAAGATCACGGAGATGAAGACAGAGAGCCTGACAGTTTGTCAAAGGATCCTTTAGACTTCTAATCCACACCACTAGAGTACGACCTTTCTCTAACCCCTGTAGAACACAGAGTTCCTTCTCTGCAGAAACTGACCAGTCTTTGGTTCAGGGGATTCCCACCATCCTCCCTGCTCCCACTACGGCACTGGTATTACTTACTGCTTGGACCCTGGTCTTCAGCTTCAAGACTAGAGTGGAAAATCAATGGAAAAATTCAGTAAGTCCAGAGAAAATACTCACACATAATGACATTGGTTGTGGGGGTCTGCCCCATGAAAGAGCTGGCTCAGCACCTGGTCACTCTGCACGCTGCCAGGGACAATTCTAATTTAATCACACACATCCTCCAAAAAACTTCTTAGTGTCTCATATTTATGTATAAATCAATAGCCTGGATAATCAGACTTTTGAGGGATGCTACCCAAATAGAAGACAGAGGCCAAAATATCTATGTATGGGGAGACCTATCAATTTTGAACAAAAAGAAAATATGAAGAAGAGGCAAAAAACAAAATGGCCTTAAGAAAAGTCACAAATATCTTTAGAGAAATGAGAAGATCGATCTTACAGCTATGAAACAAGATGGGAAGCTATTAACACAACAAAAAGAAAGTATCAGAAGAAAGCACTCTTAGAAATTAAAACAATTAGAGCAGAAACAAAAAAAAAAATCAACAGAAAGTTTAGAAGATAAAATTGAGGCATTCTTGCATAAAGTAGAAAAAAAAAAAAACCCTTGAAAGTAGAACACTGGCTGAGTGCAGTGGCTCACACCTGTAATCCCAGCACTTCGGGAGGCCAAGGCAGGTGGATCACCTGAGGTCAGGAGTTCAAGATCAGCCTGACCAACATGGTGAAACCCGTCTTTACTGAAAATACAAAAAAATTAGCTGGGCGTAGTGGTGGGTGCCTGTAATCCCAGCTATTTGGGAGGCTGAGGCAGGAGAATTGCTTGAACCCGGGAGGCGGACGTTGCAGTGAGCTGAGACTGCATCATTGCACTCCAGCCTGGGTGGCAGTGTGAGAAGAAGAAAAAAAAAAGGGAAAGAAAATATGACACTAGATTGTCTCATTCCTTCTTTAAACCCTCCTTTCTCTTGTCTCCCTGCACTGTTCATAGTGGGATACCAAAACTTCCTTTCTTAGACTTTCCTGTAATTAGATTTGCCTTTTGATACATTTCTGGTCAAGGAGTCATAAGTTTAAGTTTGTAGAAAATTTCTCCTGACATAAATACAACCCTTTCTTCTTCCTTCTGCTTCTTCCGTAGTTGTACCTTGAATGTGGATGAGATGGATGGAGCTGCAGCAGTTATCTTGTAGTCATGGGTAAGAGACCAAGAGAGTTTCAGAGACCTTTGCCCTAATATTCTTTAACCTCTGAAATAACACTGGTCCAATGACTTCTTGACTTGTGTGAGAAAAAAAATAAATCCCTAATGTATTTAAGCTACTGTTTAATTAAATATTCTTGGGATCCTAGTTGAATCACATTATAGACAATAAAGGTTAAAAAACCAGAGTTGTTTAGTGCTTAACTATTAGAAGTTTCAGAAAGAGAAAACAGATGATGGGTAGAAGAAAATTATCAAAGGAATAAGAGAAGAAAATACTACAGAACTGAGCTTTCATGTCTTGAAATGACACAGTACCCTGAGTGTCTACATCTGTTCCTGCTGCTATAGCAAAATACCACAGACTGGATAATTCATAAGCAATTGAAATTTATTTTTTACAAATCTGGAGGCTGGGAAGCCCCAGGTCACAGTGTCTGCAGATTTGGTGTCTAGTGATGGTCGGTCCCACAAATGGTATTTTTCTTTCCTTATTTTATTTATTTATTTTTTTAGACAGAGTCTTGCTCTGTTGCCAGGCTGGAGTGCAGTGGTGCAATCTCAGCTCACTCCAACCTTTGCCTTCCGGATTCAAGCGATTCTCCTGCCTCAGCCTCCAGAGTAGCTGGGACTACGGGCTGCGCCACCACGCCCAGCTAACTTTTGCATTTTTAGTAGAGATGGGGTTTCACTATGTTGACCAGGATGGTCTCGATCTCCTGACCTCATGATCATAAAGTGCTGGGATCACAGGCGTGAGCCATTGCGCCTAGCCACAGATGGTATTTTCTCAGGTGTTCTCACATGGTAGAAAAGGTGGAAGAGCAGAAGGGATAAACACTGCGCCCTCACGTGGCAGAAGAGATGGAAGGGCAATGGGCCTAGCTAGTTCCTTCCAGCCCTTTTATAAAAGCACTATTCCCATTCACGTGAGGGTGGCGGCCTCATGACCTAATCACCTCCCAAATGCCCCACCTTCTAATACCATTCCTTTGGGGTTTAAGTTTCAACATGTGAATTTTGGAAGACACATACATTCAAATCATGGCACCAGGTCACTAAAAATCGCCAGGAAGTAGAATGGAAGTACTTCACAGTTTGCTTTCAGATAAACGTCAGAAAACTGGCTTTACAACAATAAAATAATGTATAGTAAAAAGAATTAACACTGCATAGATATTCAAAAGGTTTATCAACAACTACTAAACCCCAAATGCTATGTTTAAGAAGATGGGAACTTGGAGAAACAGAGTAGATCCAGGATATTCATTCAACAAAATATGTTTAGTTTGGATTACTGGTTCATACTTGGAAATTGCTGTAATTTCTTTTTGTTTGCTTTTTGTCTGTTCTTTGCGAACCTAAAAATCGCTGTGATTTTATTATATTACTTTGAAAGGTTGTGTGCTCTGAAATTACACAGACCTGGTTCTGGTCTCAGCTGTAAGGTGCAGACAATTCCTTTAACTTCTCTGCACCTATTTCCTTATCTGCATGGCTATTTTAGAGGTTATTGTCAGGACTAACTGTGATTCTGTACTTAAAACTTCTGCACTGATCATCAGAGAAATACATAGTAAAACCACAATGAGATATTACCTCATACCTCTTGGAATGCTATTATCAAAAAGATGAAAGATAACAAATGCTAGCGAGGATGTGGAGAACAGGGAAACTTGGTGCACTGCTGCTGGGAATGTAAATTAGCACAGCCATTGCGGAAAACAGTATGGAGGTTCCTCAAAAAATTAAATATAGCACTACCATATGATCTAGCAATCCCACTCCTGGGTATATATATCCAAAGGAAATAAAATCGGTATGTTGAAAGCTATCTGTACTGCCATGTTCATTGTGGCACTATTCACAATAGCCAAGATTTGAAACCAACTAAGTGTTCATTGATGGATGGATGGATAAAGAAAATGGGGTTGCATAAAGAAAATGTGGACTAAAAAAATACACCACGGAATACTATTCAGTCTTTTTAAAAGAAGGGCATCCTGCTGCTTGTGACACAGATGAACCTGAAGGATATCATGCTCTGTGAAATAAGTCAGGCACAGAAAGACAAATACTGCATGATCTCACTTACCTGTGCAATCTTAAAAAGTTGAACTCATAGAAGTAGAGAGTAGAATAGGGGTTACCAGGGCTTTCGGCTTGTTGGGGGGGAGTTGGGGAGATTGTCAAAGAATATAAAATTTCAGTTAGACAAGAGGAATATGTTCAAGAGATCTATTATACAACATAATAACTATAGTTAATAACATATTTTTAAAAATTGCTAAGAGAGTAGATTTTAGGTTACTCCCAAAATGATAACTTTGTGAGCACATGGAAATGTAATTAGCTTTATTTTATTTTATTTTATTTTATTTTTTTAAGACGAAGTTTCGCTCTTGTTACCCAGGCTGGAGTGCAATGGCGCGATCTCGGCTCATTGCAACCTCCTCCTCCTGGGTTCAAGTGATTCTCTTACCTTAGTCTCCTGAATAGCTGGGATTACAGGCATGCGCCACCACGCCTGGCTAATTTTGTATTTTTGTAGAGATGGGGGTTTCCCCATGTTGGTCAGGCTGGTCTCGAACTCCTGACCTCAGGTGATCCGCCTGCCTTGACCTCCCAAAGTGCTGGGATCACAGGCGTAAGCCACCATACCCAGCCTGTAATTAGTTTTATGTAACCATTTCGCAGTGTATATGTATTCCAAAACATGTTGTCCATGACAAATATACATAATAAAACCAAAAAGATCCTGGCATGGAGCTGGCATTTCTGAAGTGTTAATTCCTTGTAATGCCATTTCTCAAATTGAGATTCCACCTGCATATACATACCACAGCCTTCCATCTTTACACTGTTTTAGTTCATGAGAGCTAGAGTTACCCTCAAGATTTTCTAGTTTGTGGGTTCCCAAACTGAGATTCCCCAGCTCTCAGGGCCTGAGAAAATTGTAACTAGGGTCTGTGGGTTAGTTTCAACATGCTGAAATCCTAACAAAAATCATTCATAGGTGAGAGACCAGGTTAAGAAGGGATCAAGTGTCTTGGTTTTTCTCTGTGATGTGGACTCATTGTGGTAACTCTGATTGCATTATGATCATCAGAAGGCCCGCCTGACATTTATACATCTGATTTCTGAAGACAGAAAGATTATTAGTTCCTATTTTAGAGGTCCATTTTGGTAGGCAACATCTTTCAAAAACGTGGAATTTATGGGGAAAAGTAGCAAAGAAGTTAACGAGTCTGGGGCACTGAGATCCACAAAGTTTAAGTAACTTTCCAAGGTCACACAGCAGGTGGGTAGCAGTGCCAGCACCAGGACTGATTTCTCTTGACCACTCAGAGCCTGTGTGTTCCAGTACTTGCCGTGCCGTCTAGACCACCTTATTTTCCACCTGGGTCCTTTATCACCTTGGAAACTGGCTTTTAGCCAGGATGTTGTAGTGTCGAGGGCAGAGGAAGTCTCCTCTACACTAGGACCCCAGGAACCTTGGTGAGGGAGAAGGTATTTCCTACCATTTGTTATGATCTGTAAGTTCAGCCAGAAATTTTTCTTTAGCTTCCTTTCTCAATTAGGGAAATGTGTGCTTCAGAAGATTTTAAATGCTTGGTTTCTTAAAAGAAAAAGAAAACTCTCTTGCTTGTTCATATTATTTGTGTTTTTCTCCATGCAAAGACAGGAGGTTTTCAGCCAAGGCAAATCAGTGGCTGACATTCCCACGGGAAAAGTGGGCGGGGCATGAGAACAGGCTATGTACCTGTCTGGAAGCTGGAGCTTTGGGTGAACTTACAGGAGCTGTTTTGATAAGCTGTGGTCACCAGGTGGCGCTACACACACGCTGTCAAGTCCAACAGTTTTTCAGACCTGCAGGATTTTTCCAGATTTACTGAAGCAGGAAAAAGACGAGAAAAACAAAACGGGTCTAGTACTTCAGCTCAGAATAGTTGAGTTGGAAGGAGGTGGAACCACTCCCACCCCGCCCCACGACAGCTTGCCCTCTTCAATCGTGAGGCAGAGAATCCATTGGTGCTCTTTGGATTCATTGAGTAAGTGTGGAGCTGGCTGGCTTCTCACCAGAGTGTGGGATCAGGACGTGGCTGGTTCCGGCTGCAAGAAAGTCCCGGTTACTCTGCGAGGGCAAAAGAGCTCCACCGTCAGGGCTCCAGGAGAGGCGGTTATTAGGGCGGCACCAGTCCTTTCTTTGGACCAGTCTGACCTTAAGGGGAAAGGCAATTTCCCTTTCTATATGGGGAACTCATTTCCTTTGTTGCTTTTCTTTTTACTTTCCTCCCAGGGACCGTTAATTCACGCCAGGGTGGGACCTGGGAGGAGGGGATGGATGAGGTGGGAAACAGCAGCGCCCTTTCTTCCTTCTGGGTCTGCCCCCAGGTAATACCCTCCAGCACCCAAACCTACCCCCGTCCTCCAAAGGAAAAATGCACATGGTATATCCATGTCTGTCCATGTGCTGGATTTCCTGGCCAGTTCTGATTTGCAATATCTTGAAAGTTTGCTTTGCAGGGGCCACTTTGTATTAAAAGAGGATTAAAAAGTAAACGAATTCCCATACCTCCAATCTGGAAGTCTTTTTTTGGTACCATAAAAAACAACTGAGCTATCAGCCCTCTGGCAACTTCGATTCCAACCTAAAGGCCACTGTCTGGTAGTCATCAACGTGCTGGCCAACGTGGAGGCACCAGGCCAGCTCCCATGGGATCTCTGTTGATGAAGCAGTGACTCCAGCAGATACTGGTAGCACCTGCACAGCCAGAGCCACACCCAGGCACTTGCTTTGCTGCAGTTTGGGAGGGATCAGTGCTCCAGAGCAGTGGCTTCCAAACCTTAGCATGCCTCAGTTGCTGGGCTCCACTCCCAGAGTTTCTGGGTGAGTGGGTCCCGGGTGCAGCTGGGAAATTTGCATTTTTAACAATCTCCCCCTGAGGCTGATGCTACAGTCTGGGGACCACACTTTGAGAACTACTATTTTCAGAGCAAAATGCTGGAGGCGGTGTGGGGGGAAGGAGCAGCAGGAAACAGCTGAAGGCTGTGGCGTGCCAGGTGTGCGTGCCAGGATTGCAGGGTCACCAGCAGGGCCGGTCCTCCAGGGCTGCTGGAAATCCTTATCCCTCCTTTAGAGACTAGTGGTTCTGAAACCCGGCAGTACATTGTAATCACTTTGAGAGCTTAAAAAAAATTACTGATGACTGGCTCCTAGCCCCAGATGTCCTGATTTAATTGGTTCAGAATGTGGTTTGGGCCCTAGAAGCTTTAAAAGCTCCCTAGGTGTTTCTGATGAGTAGCCCAGGTTGAAAAATCATGGTGCTAGGTCCACCTCTTACTGCATTCTTATATCTAGTACCCAGTGAGTGTAAGTTCTCATCACCCATTCTCAAACCCTTCCAGCTGTCTCTCATACCTCCCTGCCTCAGGCTGAAAAACACTGGCACCTGTCTCTGAGTACTGAACTCCTATTTATCCTTCGAGAACCAGGTCAAATATTTCTTCCATGGTGAAGACTTTCCTGGCTTTCCTAACAGTTCGTCTCCAAAAGCACTATACACTAGAATTATAACCTTCATCTTTCACTGCATTGTAATTACTGTCATTTGCTGAATAAGGATGTTTCAGTTGAAAACTATGTATGAAGGTGGTCCCATAAGATTATAATGGAGCTCAAAAATTCCTATCACCCAGTGACACTGTAGCCATTGTAATGTTGTAGCTCGATTACTTTATTTTAAAAATAAACTTAGTGGGCTGGGGGCGGTGGCTCACACCTGTAATCCCAGCACTTTGGGAGGCCGAGGTGGGCGGATCACCTGAGGTCAGGAGTTCAAGACTCAGCCTGGCTAACATGGCGAAACCCTGTCTCTACTAAAAATACAAAAATTAGCCGGGTGGGCGTGGTGGCACGTGTATGTAGTCCCAGTTACTCAGGAGGCTGAGGAAGGAGAATTGCTTGAACCTGGGAGGCAGAGCTGCAGTGAGCCAAGATAGCGTCATTGCACTCCAGCCTGGGCAACAAGAGCGAAACTCCATCTCAGAAAAAAACAAAAAACAAACAAACTTAGTGTAGCCTAAGTATACTGTGTTTATGAAGTTGACAGTAATCCCCTCGGCCTTCACATTCGCTCACCACTCGCTCACGGACTCACCGAGAGCAACTTCCAGTCCTGCAGCAGCCATTTTGGTAAGTGCCCTATTTGGATATACCATGTTTAATCTTTTGTACTCTATTTATACTGTACCTTTTTCATGTTTAGATTTACTTAGATACACAACTACTCACCATCATGTTACAAGTGCCTATGATATTCAGTACAGTTACTTGCTGTACAGGTTTGTAGCCCAGGAGCAATAGGCTTTACAGTGTAGCCTGTTTGTGTTGGAGGGTGTAGGCTATACCATCTAGGTTTCTGTAAGTGCACTCTATGATGTTCACACGGCAAAATGGCCTGATGGTGCATTTCTCAGAATGTATCCCCGTCGTAAAGCCCTGACTGTATCTGTGTTCATATCTTCTCTTCCCTCCCTACTTGATGGCTAGTAAAACTTCGGGATTGAATGAATCTCATAGTTGGAGATAATGTTAAAAATGCACAGGTTCTGTTTTTTGTTTGTTTGTTTTTTGGAGACAGGGTCTCGCTTTGTAGCCCAGGCTGGAGTGCAGTGGTGCAATCATGACTCACTGCAGCCTTGACCTCCTAGACTCAAGTGAGCCTCCCACTTTAGCCTCCTTAGTAGCTGGGACCACAGGTGAGCACCACCATGCCTGGCTAATTTTTGTGTTTTTTGTAGAGATGGGCCTTCACCATGTTGCCTAGGCTGGTCTCCAACTCCTGGGCTCAAGCAATCTGCCTGCCTTGGCCTCCCAAAGTGGTGTAATTATAGGCATGAGCCACTATGCTCGGCCGTCGCACAAGTTCTGGATAAGGAAGTTTATTAATATCAGCCCTGTGCAATCAACCTAATGCCTCCAGTGGGGTCAGACTTGGGTAGGTGCTTGAGAAGCAAAGTCGAGTGAGCTGTGCACAC
Organism: Plecturocebus donacophilus; assembly: GCA_004027715.1. Taxonomy (NCBI): domain Eukaryota; kingdom Metazoa; phylum Chordata; class Mammalia; order Primates; family Pitheciidae; genus Plecturocebus; species Plecturocebus donacophilus. Next base: position 58,259 of record PVKP010003894.1, read on the forward strand.
TGCCCCTGAGGAATGAATTCTTTCTGGAGGCTGAGGCTCCTTGTGCTTTCATCATGAAGTTCTGCAAACGTGTCATGGGAACTGCTTTCAGAGATATCAACCTGGAGCACAGAGGGACCTGGGTCTCCTTTTCACTATGCTCTCCTGTGGCTCTCACCACCCGCAGGATTAAGTGGGTTTCTTTGAATGTCTTTCATGATCTTGCCCTTGTCTACCTCTCCCAGATTTTCAATTCCTTGACCCTGTTTAATGCTTGGATCCTAGTTCTCTGCACACACCACGCCATTGCCAACTTACACCTTTCTGTTTCTCCAAGATGACCTTCTCACCTTTGCTAAGCTGGCTAACTGCCATGACTCGAGGGCCTTCCTGACCCCCACACTGAGTGCCTTCTCCTGTATTATATTCTCTAAGCATTTTTTATATACCTCTATCATTATGTGGAAATAATGCAAACTAGTTTTTTGTGAGCCTGACACACAGTAGGTGCTTTATGAGTGTTGAACTGAGATGAATGCTTACGCAGTGATTCTCAAACTTTAATCTACCTATGCACCATTCACACACAAAACACACTCTCACACTTTATATCATGCACGACACATAGCGTTTCTTCATCCAGGGTGGTGGGTTTAGAATAGGTAGGGACATCTTTCCGGGGAATCAGGATATGAGTGGGAGGTAGGCTGGGACTAACAGAAATACTCTCCTCTTACCACCTAGATTCTAATGTGTGTTTTGTTCTCAAGTTGAGAGCTGCTGAATTACTATAGGGCAGACGGTGTGCTAGGCACTTTTAAAAGTTATCTCTAGAATGTTCACAACAGTCTTGCTAGGTGGTTATTATTATCCTCATTTTATGGATGATGAAACGGACGTTAAATGATTTGTGCAAAGCCACATACATAGCTGTTGCGCTAGGTTATTCTTGCACTGCTATAAAGCAATACCGGACGCTGAGTAATCTATAAGAAAGGAGGTATTATTGGCTCACAGTTCTGCAGGTTCTACAGGAAGCATAGCAGCATCTGCTTCTGGGGAGGCCTAAGGAAGCTTCCAATCGTGGTGGAGTGCAAAGTGGAAGAGGGGCCTATCACATGGCAAAACAGGAGCGAGGGAGGGGAAGGTGCTAGACACTTCGAAATGACCAGATCTCATGAAAATGAACTCACTCTTGTGAGGACACATCCAGGGGCTGGGGCTAAATCGTGTATGAGAACTCCTCTCCCATGAGTCAGTCCCCTTCAACGCGGGGATTACAATCCAACATGAGATTTGGGCAGGGGACATATCCTAACTCACTTAGCTGGCAAGTGACAGATGGATGCTTGGAGACACTACTTTGTGATGTGTTGCCATGCCTGTTTCCCCCAGTAGAACCGGGTTTTCCTTAAAGACGTGGACTTGGTCTTAGTAGTTTTTATATCCCCAGTACCTGACACAGAGCCTGGTGTCAGAAGGTCCCCGGTAAATGAGTGCTGAACTGAACAGAATCATTCTTGGTCATTTCTCTGTGCCACTTAGTTACAAATGTTAGGGATGGCACATTTAGACCTGGTGGGGTGGTGCCTTCATTCCCAGAGCCTTCATGGGTTAAATAACAAAGTCTGTCCAGACATATCATGCCAGCCCTGTTTCAATTGATCCTTGCCCATGAAAAACCTTGTCAGATTCTAATTTTACAGTTCCCCCCTCCCTATGTCAGGGTTGGATTGTACTTCTCCTTTCTAGATCCCCTGTTTTTGTTCTCTCCTGCCATTCTGTTTATACTGTCCCTTCCGTGGACAGGGCCTTTTTCTGGTTTTCCTGGTAGAATTCTATCTGTATCACCTCTTGGACTCTTTCTATTGGCTGCTTTTGTATCCTTCTTGTTACATGTTGAGTAATTTTTTGAGATGGAGTTTTGCTCTTGTCACCCAGGCTAGAGTGCAATGGCGCCATCTGGGCTCACTGCAACCTTTGCCTTGGGGTTCAAGCAATTCTCCTGCCTCAGCCTCCTGAGTAGCTGGGATTACAGGTGCATGCCACCACGCCTGGCTGATTTTTTGTATTTTTAGTAGAAATGGGGTTTCACCACGTTGGCCAGGCTGGTCTTGAACTCCTGACCTCAGGTGATCCACCTGCCTCAGCCTCCCAAAGTGTTGGGATTACAAATGTGAGCCACCGCGCCTGGCTGAGTACTTTTTTATTACATGCCAAACATTATGGGTTTTATTGTCTTCATTTAAAGAGCATTGCATTTGTTTTGGCAGGTGGTTAGTTTATTGGTGGGTCCACTTGACATCACCCACCCTGGTGGAAAGGGTAGTTGGATTTGGAAACATGTCTCTGGCCTTCCTAACATTTCAAACAGCAGAACTGGAAACCAGCTCAGCTTCTCCTCTAGTGCCCAAGCCCAGTTCATGTGGCTGCTCCATAAATGCAGGAACATGGTACCTGTAACCCAGGCTGCACGCCCCAAGGGTGAGAGAAATACACAGCTGTGCCCTGAAAAGTCAGGGCGAGAGGCGGCTTGAGCACCTAGAATCTATCCTGTTAAAATTCCTATGTCCCCCGAGTTTGCTTTTCTACTTCCTCGTCACCTTCCTCCCCTTCATCCAGATATGCACAGCCCGAGCCTCACATGTGTGATGGGGGCAGCTATTCCAGAGCTCCGCTGCCACGGTTTTGTTTCATTCACCACAGCGCTGTGAGTTAGGTCAGGTCTCATTCTACCATCTTGCTATTTGTTCTAGATTTTCCCATCTATTCTTTGTTCTCTCTCCCCCTCTTTTGTCTCTTTCTGAAGTAACAAAGTGTAAATATTCTATTTCCTCTATTGACTTTTCACCCACAACTGTTTTCTTTCTTTCACTTCCTTAGCTGAGCAGAGTCTGACTTGAATTAGTAAGACTTTATTTTTCCTTTAAGCAGGCAATGTTGTTTAAAGCAATTAAAAAATAAAAGTGTTCTATAGTAACCCCATAGATTTACCATTTCTGGAACCTTCCTTTGTGTATTATAGATCTGTTTCTATTTGGTGTCATTTCCCTTTGGCTTGAGGAACTTCCTTTAATATTTTTTATTGTGTAGTTGTGCTGGTGATAAGTTATCTCAGCTTTTATTTATTTGAATGTGTCTTCATCTTGCCTTCATTTTTGAAGGATATTTCCATTGTATGTAGAATTGTAAGTTAGCAGTTTTTCTCTTTTAGAACTTCAAAGATGTCATTCTGTTATCTTCAGGATTGTAACATTTCTGATGAGATGTCAGTGATAATTCTCATTACTGCGCCGCTGTAGTCAGTTGGGATTTTTTTTTTGTCCCCCGAATTCTTTTAGGATCTTTTCTTCATCATTGTTTTACAGCAGTTTGGCTATGATGTGCTTAAGTGTGGTTTTCTTTATCTTATTTAAGTTACATTGAGATTCTTGGATCTGTGAATTGATATTTGTTTGTCACATTAGGGGCCATTATTTTTTGAAATATTTCTTCTGCCCCAGTCCCTCTTTACTTTCCGCTGAGACTACAGCTATGTATATGTTACACTGGTTAATAATGTCCTGTATGTTATTCAAGCTCTAGTCTTTTATTCTAGTCATTTTTTCACTCTATGTGCATCAATTTGGATAATTTCTATTGTTCTGTCTTCAAGTCTACTAATCTTTTCTTTTGCAGTATCTAATCTTCTGTTAAGCCCATCTTGTGACTTATCCTGTCTCGCTCTGCTGCCCAGGCTGGAGTACAGTGCACAATCTTGGCTCACCACCTCCCAGGTTCAAACGATTGTCCTGTCTCTGCCTCCCCAGTAGCTGGGATTACAGGCTTCCACTACCATGCCCAGTTCTTTTTTTATTATTTTTTATTTTTAGTAGAGACAGAGTTTCACCATGTTGGCCAGGCTGGTCTTGAACTCCCGGCCTCAATGATCTGCCTGGCTGGGCATCCCAAAGTGTTGGAATTACAGGCATGAGCCAGTGTGCCCAGCCAATTATTGTAGACTTTTGAGTTCCATGATTTTCATATTGTTTCTCTTCATAATGTCTGTTTTACAATGAGTAACAGTTTTTCATTCCTTATGTCCATTTTTTTTCTTTAAATTATTGAACATATTTAGTCATTTTAAAGTTTTTTTTTTGCTAATTCCATCTGTATCACCTCTGGGATTCTGTAGGCTGCTTTGTTTCCTCCTTGTTACACATTGAGTAATTTTTATTACATGTCAAATATTATGGTTTCATTACCTTCCTTTAAGGAGCATTGCATTTGTTTTGGCAGGTAGTTAATTTATTGGTGGATCCGCTTGGATCCATTATTGAGTGTTGGAATTTGGCTTTGTTTTGGTGGGTTCAGTGCAGCCCCTCTCTAGCGCTGGGTGGCCCTGCTCCACAGGTGTGGCCTTTCCCAGGCTTCTGCTGAAAGCCCAGGGTGTTCGTCAAGCTCTTTCCACCATGGACACTGAGAAAACGGTGTCTCTTCCCACCATGCGACCTCTGGAATCTCTGTTCAGTGCACAGCTCCCACTACTTAGCCTCTCTCTCTCTTTTCTTTTTGAGACAGAGTCTTCCTGTTGCCCAGGCTGGAGTGCAGTGGCATGATCTCAGCTCATTGCAATCTCTGCCTCCCAGGTTCAAGCAATTCTCTGCCTCAGCCTCTTAAGTAGCTGGGATTATAGGTGCCCACCACCATGCCCGGCTAATTTTTGTATTTTTAGTAGAGATCGGGTTTCGCCATGTTGGCCAGGCTAGTCTTGATCTTCTGACCTCGTGATCTATCCGCCTCGGCCTCCCAAAGTGCTGGGATTACAGGTGTGAGCTACTGCACCTGGCCCCCTCCCCCTGCCCCACCCCCTTTTTTTTTTTTTTTTTTTTTTAAAGAAACAGGTTCTCACTCTGTTACCCAGGCAGGAGTGCAGCAGCACAATCTTAGCTCACTGCAGCCTCCAGCTCCTGGGCTCAAGGGATCCTCCTGCCACAGCCTCCCAAGTAGCTCGGACTATAGGTACATGCCACCACACCCAGCTAATTTTTAAAATTTTTTGTAGAGATGAGGTCTTGCTATATTGCCCAGGATGGTCTCGAACTCCTTGGCCCAAGCAATCTTCCTGCCTCAGCCCCTCCCAAGGTGCTGGGATTATAGGCATGAGCTACCGTGCCTTGCCCCTGCTATCTGTTCTCTACTAGGCTTTGTGAAAACATTACCCTGTACATGTGCAGTTTTGTTTTCAACTAGACTCAGGTGGTCCACCCTGCAGATTTGTGGATTTCTGATCTGTGTGGCTCCTGCCTCTCTCATACCCTGTCCCACGCTCTCAGTCCCTGCAGCAGCCCTAACCTTCGTCTGTTTCCTCCATCCTCAGTTTGGGCTCCACTTCCGCGTGCTGTGGTTGGAAAGCCTCAGGCAGGAGGCCAGAGTAAATGTGGGTTTCACCTCTTGTGTTTCTTCTCTCAAGGGTCACATCCCTGCACCATCTGTAGCGCTGCACCTGAAAACAGTTGTTTCATATATTTTGTCCAGTTTTATCATTGTTTATGGCAGGAAGGCACAACCAATACCTGTGACTCTGTCATGGTGACAACCACAGTTAAATAGACATTATTAGTTTATTTTATAGTTGAAGGAACTGAGGCTCAGAGCACCTAAGTACTTTGCTCAAGATCACCTTAGATCCAGCAGAGTAAGGGCTGGGACTCAGGTTAGAGTTATTCCTGCTTTTTGCTTCCCACTTTCCTATCTTGTTCCCCTTCGAGGAGAATATACGGTCATCTGTGTCCACTTTGGTATCTATATTTCACACTCTCATTTTCATGGCTTTGAATTTTGCTCTGCCTTATCTGGAAAATTCTATATTTTAGACCTCCTCCCCTTTTTGCTTCTATTTTTGTCAGAATATCTATGTTGCTTATTAATTCTTGTATTTTCTCAGTATCAAGCATTGTGCTTGGCATGTAGACATCTCTTGATAAATGTTTGCTGATGGAACCAAGGAATAAATGAGTATCATTTTATTCTTTTTTTTTTTTTTTGGAAACAGTCTCACTTCTGTCACCCAGGCTGGAGTGCAGTGGTACAATCTCGGCTCACTGCAATCTCTGCCTCCCAGGTTCAAGTGATTCTCATGCCTCAGCCTCTGCAGTAGCTGGGATTATACAGGTATGTGCCACCACACCTGGCTAATTTTTTGTATCTTTAGTAGAGGCAGATGGGGTTTTGCTAGTTTGGCCAGGCTGGTCTCGAACTTCTGGCCACAAGCGATCCACCCGCCTTGGCCTCCCAAAGTGTTGGGATTACAGGTGTGAGCCTCTGTGCCTGGCCTTATTCATCTTTTGACCCTTTCCCCCATATGTCATTGAAAACAGGTGCGCTGTGAGGCCCAGGTGAGGAGCAAAAGTCTGCAGGTGTTGGCAGGGAGAGCCCCAGGCGTGGTGTGCTCTTCACACACAGCCAGAAATGCTTGTCTCTTGATACGGGCTGTTGGCTGAGAATTCATGCATTTCTTTATTATTCTTGTCATAGTGGAATTAACCTACTGCCTTTTCTTCCCTTTCTATATCTTTCCTTCTTCTGGCAACAGTTTCATAAATATCCCCTTCATTATCCATTTCAATCATGCCCCTAAAATCTATCCACTTATTTCTCTTAATTTTACCATCACTCTTTCCCCCTAAATTTCTAGCACACACTAGAATCTTGTATGCACTTTATTTCTGCAGTATCTTTCTCTTTTCCCCATTTCCATCTGTGGGCACTTTTCTAGAAATCTCTGTGTGGTACTTTAATTTCATCATTTCAGTTCCAGTGTCTTCATCCTGGTTTCTGTTTATTGCTTTGTTAGACTCTGCTTATCTCTTTAAAGCCTTTGACTTCAGGGCCACTTTCCGTGAGCATCTGCTCACCTCATTTTCTTACCTGCCCACCACTGCCAGCCTGGGAACATCAGAGGCCTGCCCTGTCCCTGATCTCACCTTTGTTTTTAATCCCTTTTTGTTCCTTCAGGAATTTCCTCCCTTCTTTATACCACTGCCAAACGTTTAGGTTTTCAGAGGTGAATTTTGGCTGTTACCTCCATAAAATAAAAACGGAGACAACATTCCTGTTACATGTCACAACCTCTGTTCATTCTTGTACACAGAAACCGGGCCACCCTCCTAGCCCAGTTTCCATTGGGTAGCCATGTGGCAGCAGCTGGCATGTGGGTTTAAATAAATCCCGATCAGCCAGGCGCGGTGGCTGACGCCTGTAATCCTAGCACTTTGGGAGGCCGAGGTGGGTGGATCACCTGAGGTCAGGAGTTCAAGACCAGCCTGGCCATCATGGTGAAACCCCATCTTTTAAAAAAATAAAAAAATAAACCCTGTTCAGTTCTGTGCTCTTGAAACCTGCATCATTTGATTTGCTGGGCACTCTTTCTTAGATTTCCCATGTCATTCTTTTCCCTCAAGACTCAGTGGAAATCTTCCTCTACTCCTTCCACCTGTACCTTTCTTGTGGCATTTAGGAAGTGAATCATATTTTTATACATGGCTTTTCTTTTGAAAATGTCTTTAGGGGGCTATATGAATTTCTTCTGGGGGAAATGCATCTCCAGGAAGTGAATCGTTTGCTTCTTTAGATCATAAGCATTGTTATGTATCATCAGATCCAGATCCCATAAATCTTTGGAAAGTTCCTATAATAAACTGTAAACAAAAATCTCACTCTGAACATTGTCTGGTAAGGAAATCCACAGAGCCAGTTCCTTTCCTAGTTCCTGGTGAATAAACTGCTTCAAACCGGTAGTGCCTAGATTTCTTACAAGAACGTATCCCCAGTTTTTCTTTCCCTAGGGTCCTTTAAGGTCCTTCTTGCCTTCTTTTTAGTGTCAATTTCAGATTGCTTCTTTGAATTACTCTTTATCTTCTTTATATGAATTTAATTAGGCTTTGAAGATTTCTTTTACATTTCTTTTTCTTTGCTTTCTTTTTTCTGCCCATTCCTCCAGGGCTTGGGATCCATCCATTCACAATGAGTGACCAAGCCTTTCCCTCCGTCAATTTCAACAGCGATTCCTCCCCTACTTCCTCTTTCATGGACCTCACAGAACTTTCCTCCTGGAGCCAGGCTTGCTGGCCCCAGCTCCTCTTCTCAATAGAAGCTATCTCTCTTAGAGTCCTTCTTGCAGCACTGACCACCACAAAGTGGCTTCTGGTTTCCCTTTTCTTTTTTATCTACCACTAGCTGAAATCAGCCTTCTCCTCTGTGATTCCCTGAAGCATTAAGGCCCGCTCTTGGGCAGTGCGCGGAGCCTTTCTCCAGCGAAGGCCACACACTAGATAATTATGGTCTTGTTTTTTGTTTTTTTTTTTGCGATAGAGTCTCGCTCTGTTGCCAGGGTGGAGTGCAGTGGCGCGATCTTGGCTCACTGCAATCTCTGCCTCCTGTGTTCAAGCAATTCCCTTGCCTCAGCCTCCCAAGTAGCTGGGACTACAGGTACACGCCATCACGCCCAGCTGTTTTTTTGTATTTTAGTAGAGATAGCATCTCACCATGTTGGCCAGGATGATCTTAATCTCCTGACCTCGTGATCTGTCTGCCATGGCCTTCCAAAGTGTTAGGATTACAGGCATGAGCCACTGTGCCTGGCCCCGGTAATTATGGTTTTATTTATTCATCATTATTTTTCTCTCTGTCTCACTCTGTCACTCAGGCTGGAGTGAAGTGGTGTGATCTTGGCTCACTGCAACCTCTACCTCTTGGGTTGAAGCGATTCTCCTGCCTCAGCCTCCCGAGTAGCTGGGATTACAGGTGTCCACCACCATGCCCACTAATTTTTGTATTTTTAGTAGAGATGGGGTTTCACTATGTTGGCCAGTCTAGTCTCAAACTCCTGACCTCAGGTGATCTGCCTGCCTCGGCCTCTCAAAGTGCTAAGATTACAGGCCTAATCCAGCTTGCCCAGTAAGTAATTATGTTTTCATTCTCAACACCTGCATGTTTCCCTTCCTGATATACTCAGATGATTTATGGAAGCTCATCTTTTTCTATTTCCCCCAACTCTATGGGGGTATAATTGACAGAAACTGTATATAGTTAAGGTGTACAACTTGATGTTCTGATATATGTATACATTATTAAATGATCACACAGTCAAGCTATTAATATCTCTGCCACCTCACGTAGTAGCCATTTTCTCTTATTTTGTGATGGGAGCATTTAAGATCTTACCTCTTAGCAAGTTTCAAATATACGATACAGTATCATTAACTATAGACACGATGCTGTGCAGTAGCCCTCCAGAACTTACTCGTCTTGCGTAACTAAAACTCTTAACTTTTGATCAACATCTCTCCACTTTCCCTCCCTATTATCTCCTGGAAACCACTGTCCTGCTCTGCTTCTGTGAATCTGATGATTTTAGATTTTCCTCTTAAGTCAGATCATGCAGTATTTGTCTGAGTCAGGCCTATTTCACTTAGCGTCAAGTCCTCCAGGTTCATCCATGTTGCAAATGACAGGATCCCACCCCCAGTCCTTTAGGGCTGAATAATGTTCCATTGTATATATATGTTACATTTTCTTTATCCATTCATCCACTGATGGACATTTAGGTTGTCTCCATATCTTTTGAGCCTCATCTTTTGCAGACCTTCATCTTATACAAAAAGTATAAGAAAGTATCTCAGATTTTTCTGGTAACTGTTCAGTTTCCTATTTCCCAGTCTAAACTTCATAGTGGCCATCCATTATTGGTCTACCAAGATGATTAATACCTTGCCAAGTCTCATTAACTGAATCATAATGTCTTTATGAACAAGGGTTTCAGATTTCACCAGATAGCTACTCTAGTACTCTGACCCCTTTCTACTGCTAAAGTCTGTAAAATACATCAGATTTGTGAATATTCTGATGGTCTGAACTTACTACTCATTTCTGGGAAGGTCTGCAAGTCTGTATTTTGGGTTTATGCATAATGAATGAAAACCAGGGTCTCCAACACAGATCTCAGACCACAAGAGACTATAGCAGGCACTGCATGGTTGATATTTCCATTGTCTGGGCAATATGGGAGAACTCTTGCTCCATACAGTTTTCTATAGCATCTGGAGCAAAGCCAAACTTGGACATGTTCTATTCTAGAACTTCTCTAAGTTTGGGAACCTCATGTTTTTTAGTGTCCAGACACATGGGATCAGGAATTCTTTGTTTACATTTATGTTTGGTTTTATAGTCAGTAGAACTGATGTCTATTTTTTTGTTTTTTTGTTTTGAGACAGGGAGTTTCACTCTTGTTGCCCAGGCTGGAGTGCAATGGTGTGATCTTGATTGACTCACTGCAACCTCTGCCTCCTGGGTTCAGTTGATTCTCCTGCCTCAGTCTCCCAAGTAGCTGGGATTACAGGTATGCCCCACTATGCCCAGCTAATTTTTGTTTTTTTTTTAGTAGAGATGGGTTTTCACCATGTTGGTCAGGCTGGTTTTGAACCCCTGACATCAAGTGATCTGTCTGCCTCGGCCTCCCAAAGTGCTGGCATTACAGGCATGAGCCACCATGCTCAGCCTTGATGACTATTTAATTGGCCCAGATGACTATTTAATTGGTGATCACCACATTTCAAACCCACTGGGTCCTTATGATTGCATCAGCAGGTGTTGGGTATGACCCCTTAGAGCTCTGTTGCCTGGTTTGTGAGACCCTGGCTTTGAGACACTCCTGTTAAAAGGCAAATATCCCTGAAGAGTCCTATTAGATAATTTCCTAGGGAGGGGCCTGGCCATTCCATTGCCTTTGGAGTCAGATGAACATGGATTTCCATTCTGGCACTTCTACTTACTAGGTGCATGATCTATAGAGTCTTTGAGCCTCAGAGTCCATATCTGTAAAAACAGGCATAACAAAACCTACTTCATTGGATTGTTCTTATACCATTCAGTGAGGACTTTGGAAAGGTATTTTTATGACAAAGTGCTATGTAAAGGACAGTAAATTGTTCCTCTTTTTATTTCTTCATTTTACCTTAACCTTCTTGAGTGTGTGTGTAGAGCAGGGACTAGCTGGCATCCAGGACATACAATAAATAAAGAGATAGGATAGTTACAAGCATACAGCACTCAGGGCAGATGGAAAAATTCTGCCCCAAGGTAGAGAGGGCAGCATAAGACTAAGGGTGAGAACTATGTGAAATAGTCTGGGTGTGGTGACTCACACCTATTATCCCAGCACTTTGGGAGGCCGAGGCGGGTGGATTGAACCCAGGAGTTTGAGATCAGCTTGGGCAACATAGTGAGACCGCGTCTCTATAAAAAATAAAAACCTAGCCAGGCGAGGCCACTAATGAATGGTGTGATGTGCCCCTGAAGTCCCAGCTACTCAGGAGGCTGAGGCTCAGGGAGGATTGCTTGAGCCCAGAAGATTGAGGCTACCGTGAGCTATGATTGTTCCAGTGCATTCCAGCCTGAGTGACAGCATGAGATCCTGTCACCTCATCAAAAAAAAATAAAAGTGAAAGAAACCCACATGTCTGGGGAAAGGGTCCCTTTGTCCTCTTTTGCGGAAGGGTAGGTGTAAGCATTTGTTTTATCCCAGGAGGTGAGGAGGCAGTATTGTATGTTTCTTTAATTGAAGTGTTACTGTTATTGTTGATGTTTTGGAGGGATTAGAACAGTATTAAGACAAGAAAGGTGCTAGATGCAGTGGCTCATGTGGTCCTCAACTCTGGAGGCTGAGGTAGGAGGATCGCTTGAGCCTAGGGGTTTGAGGGTGCAGTAAGCCATGATTGTGCCACTGCATTCCAGCTTGGGTGACAGAGCAAGAGACCCTGCCTCTAAAAGAAAAAGAAAAAAAAAAGACAGGGAAGAATGTCAGATTGCAAAGGCAAAGGTATAGGACATAGAATTGTGCACAGAAGGTCAGTGGGCTCTGGGAGGGTAAATGGCACTCACTCACCAACTTTGCTCAGGACAGACTCTCCTTTTCTTCTTGATGTTGAGCATATTCCCATTAGTCTCAGCCTAGGAATGAATGGAATGTACTGGGTTAAACTGGTGAAGCAAAGGGACGTGAATGCTAACTGAGGAACAGCTGTGGGACTCTGCGGTGGGATTCCAGGTGTAGCACCTTCCTCAGGTGTCTGCATGCAGCGTTGGTTGTCAGAGGAATGAGATCGAGTTTGGGTGGGCTACCTCTTATCCAGGCAATCTTGGATGCATTTCCCAGTCTCTCTGAACCTCAGTTCCTAATATTATCTGATATTACTACTTATATCACATACTTTTTGCAATGATTAAATGAAAATACTTGATGATTTTAAAGTTCTAGATGAATCTTATTTTTCTATAAAACTGGTATGGAACATTATTAAAGGCCAACCATTTCTGTGTTCCAGATAAGAAAACCATAGCACAAAGAGATTAAATGAGTGTTCCAGGCAATTAGTGGCAGAGGTAAGAATGGAATCCAGGGCTCTAGGGAAGGGAGTGGAGGCAGGATGCTGTGAGCATCTCAGGCCAGGTAACTAGGTTCTGATCAGCCAGGGCCACCACACTGGCAGCGAGGGGGCTCCACGTGTGTCAGCTATTGGGTGAGGACAGCAGGCACAGAATGAAGTCTGTCATAAGTGAGTTATTGCTTGGCTGTCTTCCCAGAATGCCTGCTAAGCTGAAACTGCCCAAGGGAAGGGGCCTGTGTTGATCCAAGAATCCTTACTCTTCTAAGTGAGTTTGGGTGGACTGTAGGGACATCAGAGGAGCTGGAGGAGGTGAGGTTTTCCTCCTTTAGACAAGCAGGAGTGTGTTAAATGGGACTTAGCAGGGAGGGGACCAGGGAGCAGTGTGAGGGGTAGTGCATCCTGGGCGTGACCTGGGCCTGGCCGGCAGAGCGGTCCTATGTGTTACGGGGACGGATTCCTCCCTGTCAGCCACCACCTTGTCTTTAGTATGTTGCAGACACAGGGCACCTCTTCTCAGGGATGTGGGATGGACAGTTGCTTCCTAACATCCTTTAGTAAGATTTTCCCTGGAAAAAGATGGACTGAGACAGGAACACACGCAGGAAATAAGGAGAGGTGGTTAAATACCGAACAGTTTTCTATTTTGTTTGTGGACCACACAGATGTTTGAACGCTTGAGCTCCTAGCACTTACCACTCCCTTTTTCTCTCTTACCTGCATTCTCTGGGGGCTTTTTAGGGTCTCTAATTGGCCAACTTCCATTCCTCCCTCCTACCCTGACCAGGGTCCCTCCACTGTGAGGTGCTGCAGACTTATAAAGCTTGTGGCGTCACCTGGGGTTCATGGTTCATTCTGGCACCTGGAAAGCCTGGGACCACATGATTCCTGATTTCTGAGTTCTCCTCGGGTTCCAAAGGGCTCAGGGCTGTGGTGTAGGAGAGCTGGCTCATTCTGACTTGGGAAAACTGAAACCAGTTAACATCACACTGGCCACTTGAAATTGGCTAAGGTAGGAGAATATTACACCATGGGAGTTAGCAAATGCTACAATTCAGGGCCCTTTTCCCCCCAGATACTTGGTTGTTAACCTTTTACCAGCACACTGCTAGCTAAGGGAGAGGTGCAGGATTCAGAGAAGGTTTTGGAGCAGCTTTTATTCAAGTTCCCAGAGGCCCTTATAGCTCCCCAAGAAGGTCCAGTGGTCTAATACCCTAATTCCAGGTACCAACCTGTTTGGGTGTTGAACACCCTGGGAGAGACTGGCAGGGGAGCCAGCACTGAGCCATACTCCAGGCTAGACAGTGACCAGGATCCTTGTGTCCCATGCTCCTGGCGCCCATCACCTCGTGTGACTAGGGAACTGCTCCAGGGCAGAGCAGCCACATTCTTTAATGTGATGGCAAGGCAGGCTCAGGGCGCTGAGCCTGCTTGGAACTTCATGCCAGGACTCTCCTCTTTCCCTTCCTTATCTTTGGATGGCAATCACATAAGCCCCAGATGTCAAACTGTCACTAATTTCCTAATCAAGGCATGTGGTGTTTGGCAGGCCCCAGGCATCTGACTCTATGACTTGGAACCGCCTTGACCTTGTTTGTGTGATCAGCCCCTGCAGGCATCGTACATGGACTCTGCTTCCTCCTACCCCTCCAGAACTTTCTCTCCCAACCCGCCATCTCCAACTCCTCATGAACATAGATCACAATGCAACACAACAAAAATGTAAAAACCAACAAAGCAACAATAAAAACAAATCAAACTCCCCTCTAAAAGGGGAGACCACAAACAACATTCTCTCCCACCACCTCGGGGGAAACTAACTTGCTGCCTTCCAGAAATGATAGAAACATGCTATTCAAAAAGCACTGAACACATGAATCATATGTCCTCCCACGACTTCATCTGCATGAAAACAGACAACTCATTTGCTTCCATCCCTAGTTTTCCTGCCCAGAAGTCACTATGCTTTGGTGGCCTCGGGACTGGCTGCTCTGAGAGATGGCTGCTGGAGAAGATACCAGGGGCCTGCTGGTACTGAAATGTCCCAGGAGAGGGGAGGGCAGGACAGTGACTGAAGACCCATTCTCAGAGATGACCCAGCCTGGTTTCCATGTCTGCAGTTTCTGATGGAATCAAGATTCTGCCCAAGGTCATCCTGGGAGTGAGTGCAGAAATGGGACAAAGATAGAGCCTGTCAAGTTCCAAAGTTCTATTCCAGATGTTACAGTTGGCAGGCCTTAGACCAGGATGTTGCCCTCACAGTAGAGGCACATCATGCCCAAGGGAAATGGGGACAGCTGAAATATCGCTTTGCATGGGAAAGAGCCCAGTACAAAAATTGAATACTGTGTGTGGATGCGAATCCTACACGGAACCACCGGTCACTGCCTTTCCGAGGAGTCAGATTTCTCCTCTGTTTCAGGAAGGGCTTGGACTGGATTCGAAATTGACAAACTATGCCCCACGTGCTAAATCGAGCCCGCTGCCTATTTCTGTCTGACCAGAGGACTGAGAATGCCTTTTACCTTTTTAAATGATTGAGAAGGAGAGTAATGTTTTCATGATGTATGAAAATTCTATGAAATTCACATTTTGAGATCTATAAATCAAGTTTTATTAGAACACAGCCATGGCCATTGTATTATGTATTGTATACGGTGTAGTAAACAGGCCCCAACCACAGAACAGAGAAGTGGGCACAGGACACGGGAGTCAAAGAGCAAGGCCCGGGTCCAGGACGCACCAGAGCTACCTTTGTTGAGGGCTGTGGCAGAGACCACAGGTGGCCGGCGGTTGAATATATTTACAGTCAGACTAGAGGACTCCGCAAGGCCCTTATGGCTCGCATTCTAGACAGGGTACTTTTAGGGGTCTTTCCCATCCCTGTCAACCTCAATTGTCCTTGTGAATTCTCTCATGGTTTCTCAGTGCTGCTTCTGACCCCTTGTCCTGATTGGGTTCTTGGCGCAGAAAAATGGGAAGAAATTGATTCTGGACAGGGAAGAGAGAACTGTTTCTTAGTCATGATTCTATTTTGATCAACTAAGAGCGAGATGGCTGCTGGTGTGGATTCTACTTTCTTGAGTGTCTCTAAAAGCTCACACTCATGGCGGAATTTCTAGTGGGCTTGAGACAAGCATCAACTTCTGGGAAGGGTCTTTATTAGAGCAGACTCTCAGGAGGCAAAGGACCATTTTTCTTCTGAGTTTCCTGTTCCGCTCTCTGCCTTTGTGCATTATGACGGATCAGGAGACACGAATCCAGGCAGTTACACAGCCGGGGAAGGGCCTTGGATGAAGCTCCACCTTTGACTCCTGTGTCCTGTGCCCACTTGCTCTGTTCTGTGGCTGGGCCTGTTTACTACACTCCACCCACGGCTGTTTCTTTAACCAAAGAGACCAAGCCATTCTGAAAATTATTCCAACTACAACTTGTGGGCAGTTATACAATGCTGCCGTCGCTTGGTCCCTATCGCCACGGGAAAATAAACAGGCCGACAACTCAGGAGAACCTGCGGCGTGGAAGATGTGATAGAGGATGGTGTGGGGGGTGTGGTGGGCACAGGGAATTGTCTCCACATACAAAGGAGCAGCAAGTCCAAAACACAGCTCAGAGTTGTATGGGCCACTTTTCCACCCATCGGGGAATCTCCTCTACCCCTCACCTGACAAGAGGCCTGGAGTCTCAGCACTTTCCCTCCTAAAAAGTGGTGCTTCCTTCGATGACTGCTTCCGTGGTCTCCTCACGCCCCATCCAGCATACCATGTATGTCTGATTCTCTCCAGGATGAACATCTCATTTGCCATGATTTCTTTTTCTCTCTCGCTCTTTTTTTTTTTTTGAGACATGATCTTGCTCTGTCACCCAAGCTGGAGTACAGTGGCATGATCATGGCTCACTGCAGCCTCCAACTGTTGAGCTCAAGTGATTCTCCCACTTCAGCCTCCTGACTAGCTGGGACTACAGGCACATGCCACCACACCCAGCTAATTATTATTATTATTATTATTATTATTATTTTTGCAGAGACAGAGTCTTCCTGTGTTGTTTAGGCTGGTCTCAAACTCCTGGGCTCAAGGGGATCCTCCCGCCTTGGCCTCCCAGAATCCTGGGATTACAGGTGTGAGTCACCATATCTGGCCTCGTTTGTCATGATTTCTAGACCCTCTATACTCTTCTTGCCTTTTTGGGGGGCCCTCCAAGAGACACCTTTCTGTGGTGGACAGAACACAAGCTTTGCCAGGGGTTTGACTCCTAGGCCTTTATGTGCTTTTGGAGAAATTACTGAAATGTGCTGAGCCTCTGTTTCCCCAGATTTAAAAGGAGGATGATAATTACTTTACAGCCTAATTGTCATGGCTAGATGAGATAAATATACCGGATGTCCAGCACAAAGTAATCCCTCAATAATATTTATACGCAACTTCTGCCACATTTGCTTCCTTTAATGTAGCTACTAGCATCTAACACACTATTCCAGACAAGGCTTGAACCGGGATGAGTATGGGGGCCCATTTGATCTCCTAACAGAGCCTAATGTGATCTTGGCTTTGGTTGTTGTTGGGGACAGTCACACTACTGGGAGGGCAAGTTGGGCTGGTATCAAGACAGCTGGGTTCCTTTCCAGTTCATTCATTTCTTTCCCATTAAGAAGATACACCAGTGGAAAAAAGACAGGAGTACTCTAGTGAGAGAGCCGGGCAGTGTACAAAGAGTGAAATGCAGCACACAGTACCAGGGAGGGCCAAAAATGATAAAGAAAAATAAAATGCAACACAAAGTAAAGCCGGCTGAGGCATTGGAGGGTTCCAGGGAATTCTGGAACTGGCTGGGTAGCCATGTAGAGCAAGGAGATTAACTCAGGTCTGTGTTTTCAAACAGTGTTCACTCAGAAGAGCCCCAGGAGTTTGGGAAGGTACCTTAGGGATCTTCATTAGACAGCGGGGAGAGGTGAATTGGTTAGGGGCTGACTTGTTAGACCCTTTTCCCTTACTCCTAACCAGAGCAGCACTTTAAAAAAATTTATTTAACTGGCTGGCTGCAGTGGCTCACACCTGTAATCCCAGCATTTTGGGAGCCTGAGGTGGATGTATCACAAGGTCAGGAGTTCGAGACCAGCCAGTTCAAGACCAGCCTGGCCAACATGGAGAAACCCTGTCTGTACTAAAAATACAAAAATTAGCTGGGCCTGGTGGTGCGTGCCTGTAGTCCCAGCTACTCAGGAGGCTGAGGCGGAAGAATTGCTTGAGCCTTGGAGGCAGAGGTTGCAGTGAGCTGAGATCGCACCACTGCACTCCAGCCTGGGTGGGTGACAGAACAAGACTTCGTCTCGGACAAAAAAAAAAAAAAAAAAAAATTCATTTACCTACAGGGCCTCTGCGTGAAATTCTAATTGATGAATGTTATTGTTTGAAAAGAGCTTGAGATTCTCTGTATTGGATAGTCCTCTACCTTCTCTTCTAGCTCAAAGACTAATAATTGCTAGGATTTTTTCATACAAACTGCTGTGAAACAAGGTCTTCCTCATTGCGCTAGTGATGATGCTACTACGAGTGTAGCATTTACACTGATTGAGTGTGTAGTATTACCTCCTTAGTTTTGGTCAATCCATCTCATAAGTCGAGATCATTTTGGAACATGAATTCTAGGATTCTACATATTAGTGATACTTCCCAGCTTTGGTTTTATCTGCAAATCTGTTTTGGGTACTCTTTTAATCTTCATCCACGAAGTTTGTAAAAACATTAGGATAAGGTCCAGGGCAGAGGCCTTTGGTTCTCTAATGGAGATCATCTTCAGGTTGATCCGACCATAATCAATAGCTTTTGAAATTTATATGTTCAAATGGCTACAGACCTGTTGCAATACAATAGCATCTGGCCAATATTTCCCCCATTAATCTCCAGACCATCTTGTTTTCTATTTAATGGCCACTACCTGTCAGGGTTTAGGATTGACCTGGGGAAACAAGGCAAATAAGACACTGGGATTTGCAGCTGGTGGACAAGATGGAAACAAAGTAGTCGTCATAGCAATGTGATGAGGGCTAATGGGTGATGTGCACCAGGGAGCGAGGGAGGACATGGTCAGCTTTGCTGGCAGTGTGCGGGAGGGCATCACGGATGGTGTCATTCAAAAAGGCAACCATGAGAAATATCCAGTGCCATATGAAATCTGGGTGCGACCTCTCTGGCATCCTTCTGATCTAGGTATTCAATAAACACTTCTCAAATATAGTTTGAAGAAGTGGGGAGCATCTACCACGCCAGGGCAGATGAAATTGAGGTTGGAGAGGAAGGAGGCCAGTCTTTGAGAGGAGGGACAGCGGACGGATGGTCATGGAAGTGGAGAAGAGAGATCCTAGGTGGCAGAAAATCAGGGCTTGTTGTAATAATAAAACGAAGTGGGACCGAGGCAGAGTAAAGAGCTGTGCATCTCTGGAATCTTTGTGTCTTGGGCACCACGGGGGCTGATGGTGCTGGTAGTCAGGAGTGTGAAGAGGGAAAAAGAAATTTCAGCGTTGGAGGCCTACAAGGGATTGAGTGGAATGTACCTTTTCCCATGCTCTTTTCCCTCCTGATTCTGACTTTGATTTCGGCTCTCCTCTAATAATGACTGAACTGAGAGAGGATGACTTCTAGGATGCGCCAGGTGCAGAGGGAGATCTGTGATGTGTGCAGTCCTGTCTCCCCAGGGAACTCTTACACCGCGCAGTGCCGCCGCGGTTCGCAGTACCCTGGCTAGGCCTGTTCTCAAGTTTGGCCAGGTTTATTTATTTATTTGAAATTATCTTATGTTTATTAAAAGTTTTTAAATTTAAATTAATTTTCTTGTTTATTTTAAAATCATATTTATTATTTTTTGGCTGCTGTTCTGACATGGAATGTGCAAATGCCTATGTAAACCATGTATCTGTTGAGGAGGTGACCAAGTCGTTTCAGTTTGCCTGGGATTTTCCCAGTTTTAGTAACAAAAGTCCTCCCTCCCCCACCCCTGCCACCTCATGAATCCCTTCAGCCCTAGGTAAAGCAGGGCTATCGGTGACTCCAGAGGTAGGTGGGGACCTAGGAGCACATGGTGTGCACAGAACATCCTAGGCGGCACTGAGAAGGAAATGGGATTGCTGGAACAAAGTAGATCTCCTAAGCCTTCTGTGCCCAGACTGAGCGAGTGCCTGGGAGGCTACAGGGAGGGGCCTGGGGCAGCTCTGTGCATGGAGGTGACCTCAGGGCAGAAGTGCAGGGCAGAGTGGCTGGCTTGGAGCACAGCTGTGGGCCGGATGCAGTCCGTCCAGTCACCTCTCCTTGGGGCTGAGCCAAGCCTTTCCTTTTCAGAGTTCTTAGTTAATTTAATGGTGCAACTGAAAGAAGAAGACACAACAAAGCCTCGAATTGGGCTCCGCACCCCTCGGGAGTTTCCTGGGAGCATGCTTTCCCCCAGTAAACCTTCTTGTCACTGGAGGACTCACTGTAGCAGGGGCTGAGGGAATCAAATAGTCAGGGCAGCTGTCCTCTGCAAAAACCTGGGGTCAAAAAAACCAAAATGACTGCGGGATATCCTGAGAGAGATGGGCAAAGAAGCACGTGGATGATTTTTTCCTCCTGCTTTTCCCAGCGTTTCTACTCACACCCGCACAGACACACTTGGGGAGAGGTCAAGGATGGTTACATTCTGTCTCTCTTCACTTCCTATGTGAAGCCGAAGAAAGCATTTGGCAAATCTAGTCCTAAATGTGTTGCTCAGGTCAAGTCCAGCAACCCCCTCCCCAGAGGTTACGTAGTTCCCACAGGGTGCAAGAAAGGGTTATTGAAAACAGCAGGTTTATTTATTTTTTTTCCTTAACTTCAGCACTTCTGGTAAATCTCTGATCCAGCATCTAGTGGTTAACCACTGATACAGGAAATGACATTTAACGTTTTTATCGCTCAGCCAGAAATGGAAGAACAAGGCGAGTCTGTGTTTAGGGAAGATGGATGGCTGCCCACAACCTTCGTCTTAAAGGCACCCCGCTCTTTTTCTGATTGCAGGGGCTGATATGAGGCTCACTTCCCCTCTGCCTGCTCGCTCCACTGACAACAATGAGAGGGAATGTCAGGGGAGCAGGAACCCAGACGTTGTCAGCTATTGATGGAGGTGAAACGGGCAGCATTTGGTTCCCCTTTTTCAGGAGCCGTTGCATGTGGGGACAGGCAGGCCGGAAATGAGTTCGTTTGCTGGTGTCCCAGGCACATGGAACCACAGCAGCAGCCTGGGGTGGCCGGGCCCGGGAGGCCACGTGGCCGGGATGAGACTGTGAACAGAGCCCCACTGCCTGTTGCTAAGCTGAGGACACTCAGCAGGGGCCTCATTAACCCTCCAAGACAAGCAGCCGAGCAAGAGTGTTGAGCTCTGTAAACCACAGCGAGAAATTTACAGCCGCTTTCACTTGCAGTTTTCCTTGGTCACTGGGTTCTTCCCCATTTCTTGCCTTTTGGGGATGACGGGTTTTCAGTGCAGCTACTAAGTGGATTTCTTGTAACAATGACAACAGTTATAGATGGTCACTCACTTTTTTGAGTGGTAAGTAGTTTAGATTCATGATGTTAACCTGCTCTAGGTCTAGAGCTGGTAAGTGCTAGGGCCAGCCAGGATTTGAACCTAGATCCATCTATGGCCAAAGCCAACCTTGCCCTCCAGACATCTGATAGCAAGGCCCCGCTGCCCCACCCAGCCTTTTGCTGATTAAACAATCTCTTGGCTGGGTGTGATGGCTCACACCTGTAATCCCATCACTCTGAAAGGCCAAGGCAGACAGATCACTTGAGGTCAGGAGTTCAAGACTAGCTTGGCCAATATGGTGAAATCCTGTCTCTACTAAAAATACAAAAAAATTAGCCAGGCATGGTGGTGGTGCACCTGTAATCTAGCTATTTGGGAGGCTGGGGTGGGAGGATCGCTTGAACCTGGGAGGCAGAGGTTGTAGTGAGCTGAGATCATGCCATTGCACTCCAGCCTGGATGACAGAGCAAGACTCCGTCTCTTAAAACAAACAAGCAAACAAAACAAAACTCTTGAGGTGGATCTGTGCATCAGAGTTTTTTGTTTTCCCAAATAATTCCAGTGAGCAGCCAGCAATGAGCACCACTGAGCCATGCTGTGATTCCTTGAGCTCAGAGGGAGCGCGGGGTTGGCCTTTGTTGCCAGTGCCCAGGAGACAACCCCGAATGTTTGGTAAACAAATGAGTCTCTGGTCACTCTATTTGGTCTGCAGGGCAAAACCTCTAGAGAGAGGGCATGGAGAGGAGGAGATGAGTCACACTCATCAAGAGCCTGAGGGTTCTGAGCAGATTCTAGCTGTGGATGCCCCCGTGGAGTGGGGTAGGTGAGATCAGGCCAGACATTGCTGGCAGAGACCTCTGTCTAACCCTATTAATTAGGGCCCCCAATTTTCTGATAACATTTCCCTTCTCTCAGCAGGAAATAACATGATCCCATTTTGATGAAAAGGGTCACTCAGGTACAAAATTGTCCTCTTCCTCCCACTCTTTGCATCTCGCCTGCAGATTCTTCACCCTGCAGATTCTTCACCCTGCAGATGCGCCTCTGTCAGCACTAGGAGGCAGGGTGGTTCGAGGCGAGCCCTGCCTGCTCTAGGAGGCGGGAGAGTTAGGGTGAGCACGGATGCCACCCAGGATGAGGCCAGTTGCTCCTGGGGAGTCACGTATTAATTTCTGCTCTGCCTTGCTCTGGAGATTTGAGGTGAGGGCCACTCACAGTCTCTTGGAGCCTTAGTTATTCATTCATACATGAAGAGGTGATAAAATCTCAAGTGTTCTGAAAAGAAAATGTATCCTTGACTCCAGGAAGAGGAGTCAACTGCTGTTTGACTTCAAAGCCTTTCCAACAGCACAGAGTTGCATGTGGGTAGGGCTGGGCCCACAACTCCGCTTCGGGATTTTTTTTCTTTTTTTTTTTTTTTTGAGACAGAGTCTCACTCTGTTGCCCAGGCTGGAGTGCAGTGGTGTGATCTCAGCTCACTGCAACCTCCACCTCCTGGGTTCAGGCAATTCTTCTGCCTCAGCGTCTTGAGTAGCTGAGACTACAGGCACGTGTCACCACGCCCGGCTATTTTATTTTTTTATTTTTAGTAAAGACAAGGTTTCACCATGTTGGCCAGGCTGGTCTCAAACTCCTGACCTCGTGATCAGCCTGCCTCGGCCTCCCAAAGTGCTAGGATTACAGGCGTGAGTTATACCAGAAGGAGCTGGAGTCAGGGGTAAGGTATGGGTCCTCTCCAGGACAAATGTCTTCTTCAAGACCCATCTCTTCCTCTCCATGCCCTCTCTGTAGAGGTTTTGCCCTGCAGACCAAAGTGAAGTGGTCAGAGATTCGTCTGTGTAACAGATACTGAGGATTGTTCCCTGTGCACTGTCTGGCTCAATGGCGCCCACGGCTGGCTGGCCAGTAGAATTATTTGGGGGAAACAGAACACTGCTGCCCAGATCCACTTCAAGAGATTTTTGTTTAATAGGCATTAGCATTTTTTAAAAAACAAAGAACTCTAGTTTATTTTGCAGGGAGTAGAGAACCACTGATCTAGATGGAGAGACAGATAAGTGAAAAAAAAAAAAAACCCACTGTGATGTAGAGGATGATATGCTCTGGTTTTGGCAAATGCAAGTGGCCGTGACAGCACGAAGTTAGGGCCCTTCACCCGGCCCCGAAAGAGCTGTAAAGTAGGACACATCACAGCTAGGTTTCAAGAGCAGGAATTAACTGGGGTAATCTGGCCTGATGGGGCCCAAGGGTAAGGGGTGTGTGAGGTTAAGATGATTTCCAGAGAAAGCAAGATGAATGTTCTGAGTCCAGGAGTGAGAGGAAGCCAGGCACCTGCATGGGAATGGAAGTAGTTTGGTATGGCCGGAGAAAGCTGGCGGGGAAGCTGGTGAGAGCTGGAGAGGAGACCAGAGTCCAGCTCATGTGGATATTGAAGGAGCATTAGAAACTCTGGGCCTTATTCTAACGGTGGAAGGGAGCTGATGTAGAGGCATCATCAGAGAAAGGACTGCCATCAGTTTCGCAGTGTAAGAAACAGGAAGGGAGCCAGACGGGAGGAAGTTAGAACATGCTTCAGAGGCGGGTTCCAGAACTACGTTAGTGGTTATGGGGATAGAAGAGGTGAGTGGATTTGGGAGATATTAGGACCTAGAGCCAGTTAGACTTGGGGAGTAAAGTGGGAGAAAAGTTAAGGAGAATTTCCAGGTTTTGTCCTGGGGAGCAGGGTGGAGGATGAGGCTCCTTCTCTGAGGCTCTGCATGCGAGAGGAGGATTGGTCACAGAGCCCCATAAGCTGGCCAGGATTTGGGGGGGTGCTTTGAGGGCAGCTCGGGGTCCCCGGAACCTGTGCAAATCTTTTGTGGGTAGCCCAGCCCTCCTGGGGCAACATGGGGGGACATGTGCTTTGGTGAGGCAATGAGGGTATTTCTGTATTCTTTGCTACTTTGCTAGTGTATTCAGATTTCCTGGGCATCCTTCCCACTCAAGAGTCTCCTTTCCCCAGCGAGACAACCAGCCCCAGACACTGATGGAATCTCAAACAGTAATGACCAATTTCCATTTTCTGTGACCTATTACCTTCTCCCCATTTTACTTTTCTTAGTCAAACCTTATGGCCCACACCCACCCATAGAAGTCCTTTAGTGACACAGAAACCTAAAAATATCTTTTATGTTCCTGTTGACAAGTTCAGGTCTTGACAGACTCCCATGTCATCCCTGCCCCAGGGACGTGCTGCCTCTAAACATTCTCACTAATTTCCTGCCCCACACATGTTGTGTCTCCCTCCCCACAATCTGTTGACTCCAACTTCAAAGACCACCATTAAGGGCTCGACATGGTGGCTCGTGCCTGTAGTCTCAGCATTTTGGGAGGCTGAGGTGGGCAGACCACTTGAGGTCAGGAGTTTGAGACCAGCCTGGCCAACATGGTGGAACCCCGTCTCTACTAAAAATGCAAAAGTGAGCCAGGCTTGGCGGCGGGTGCCTGTAATCCCAGCCACTCGGAGGGCTGAGGCAGGAGAATTGCTTGAACCTGGGAGGCGGAGGTTGCAGTGAGCCGAGATGAGGCCAACTGCATTCCAGCCTGTGAGACAGAGCAGGACTCTGACTCAGAAGAAAAAGGAGACCACCACCGACGCCAGCTTCAAAGACTGCCGCCCTCTTCCCTGCTTCGTCGCCCATCCCTGCATTGTTTGTGATCCCTCATGTCGGTTCCATGTCTTTCCATCTCCTCTGTGCCTCTGCCACCTACTCTTCTCACCTTTTTGGGAGACTTCTTTTCTGCCTTACCTGCCACCTTTATTTCACAAATATATCAAAAATTATTCTGTGAGGATGTCAGGTTAGAGCCTATGACCTACTTTCAATCTTGATTATGAGGGTTGTTTAGTGTTTAATAGGACAGCATAAGGAAGATGCTTTGTAAATAGTAAATCAAATACATTTGAGATAATGATAATGGCAATTGGCTTAGAAGATCTCTGCTTGTTTAAAAAAATCAGGTGTAAATGACACCTAGAGACAAAGGTTGAAAAATAATGAGATTATATCTCTCAACACTCCTGGAATTCTGTATCTACTGAGTTGATCTTTCATAATTCAGATTCTACACTGAGATGAAGTACTGGAAGATTTACGTAAAATTTCATTTGCCTCCTGTGCTTCTCTTGTCATTCATTAAAAAAAAAAAAAATTGCCATGCACACCAGACTAACTTTTATACCTTTTTTTTTTTCTTAAGCTGTTGTCCTCCCTACTTGAATTCTTCAATCTACCACAGATACATTGGGTATCTTATTATATTAACTAGGGATCTAATAGTGGGCAGCGATAAATAGGATTCATACCCTTGTGAACTTACAGTTTAAGGTTGAGTGTGGGAGGAACACAGTAAAACAGTCATACAAAACCCATAGAATACTAGTTGTGCTGACGCTATGCAGAAGTCCACAGTACTAAGAGAACAGATGAGGGGAGATTTGACCAGGGCTGGGGCGGGGATAGGGGGTGACAGGAAGAGTTTCTTGGAAGTGATGCTTCTGCTGAGATCTGAAGGATGAGGAGAGCTTAATTAGGTGAGGGAGAGGGGAAGATGGGGGTTTCAGGCAGAGGCAAAGACATGGAGAGAGAAAGTGTAACAGGTTTGAGAGACTGAAGGGAGACCAGTGGGACTTGAAAGCTGAAGGATCATGGTGCCAGCTGAGGCTGGAAGTGGTCAAACTGCTTGCACTTTAAGGTTATGGCAAGGATTTGTTTTTTTAATCTTGAGTAGAAAACCTCTGAGATATTTTAATCCAAATGGTGCTAGGTTTGCATAAAGTTAGGTTAAGAAATCATAGGCCTACTCCTTATTATTCTTGGATCTTGATTTATGGCAGGCATCAAATTCATGACCCAGTATGAAGCAGTGAGGTCAGTACTTTGATATATACAGACTGTTATGGAACCTTAGGGAAGTGAGGTATCTTTCTGGGTGAGGAATGGTCAGTGAAGATTTCAAAAAGGAGGTAATATTTGAGTAGGATGTTGAAAAATAGTAGGGGTTATCCATATAATAAGAGGCAAAGGGCTAAAGATTCAGGGATAAGAAGTGTGTTTTGGGAAGAAGGAATTGTATACCTAATACACAGGCATGAAAAAGCATAGCAGGTTTGTATAAAGACCAAGCATGTGATGTGGATGGAGACCAGGGATATTTAGCAATACTCTGACTCTCCTTTCTGTGCATGTGGTGGCTTTGCACTGTTCAATAGACCTGAATTTAGATGTGGTCGATCAGAGTAAGCAGGAGGACGTCTCTCACTTACAGGTGGTAGATTTTAAAGTGGGTACATTCTTTGCCACATTCTCTTTTCCTTTGACTCCTAACAATGTTCCAGAGAGTAGATGCTTTGTCAGATTGCGTCCTAGAGTGAGGACAATGATGATGGAAGCAGAGCCACCAATAACCCACAAAGGACATGGAGAATGAGCCAGAAACATGCCTTTGCTGTAAACCACTGAGATTTGGGGGGTGTTACTGCAGCACACATAGTTTATCCTGACCAGTACAGGGACCTGTCAAGAACTGTGAAGGAGACCAAGTGTGGTGGCTCACACCTGTAATCCTAGCACTTTGGGAGGCGAAGGCAAGTGGATCGCTGGAGCCCAGAAGTTGGAGACCAGCCTGGGCAACATGACTAAACCCTCTCTACCAAAAAATACAAAAAATTAGCTGGGCATGGTGGCACGTACCTGTAGTCACAGCTACTTGGGAGGCTGAGGTGGGAGGATCACTTGAGTGCAGGAGGTAGGAGTTGCAGTGAGCTGTGAGCTGAGATCATGCCACTGCACTCCGGCCTGGACAACAGTGAGACCCTGTCTCAAAAAAAAAAAAAAAAGAACTGTGAAGGTGAAGGGTCTGGGATTTCACATTGTATGTAGGCTAACAAGCTAGCCTGTGGCAGTTACTTGGATGCTGGCAGAAGGCATGAGATTCCTGAGTTAGAGACAAAGGATTTTTATTATTTACACAAAACAAGCAGCATGAGCTTCCTTTTTGCATTGGGTTTTCTAGCCCTGTAAGTCCACTGTGGCAATGCAGAGCGGTCCAGATGGATGCTGTACCCAGTGGGTTTGTGTTACAACTAAGAATCCCCATGCATGGGAAACCCCCAGTGTTTTATAATGGACTGCAGGCAAATCCACCAAACCTTTTCCTGGAGGGAGATGTTATCTTTACTAGAAAGCAAACAAACCTTCCCTCCGCTCTGGAGAAAGTCACTATCTCTATTTTCCAAAGCTGTTCACTATACAAACAGTCTTGAAAAGATAGTCTGAAACAACATTTTTCAGTGCCTCTTTTTGCAAGAAGTGCAGAAATGTGAGAGACCCTTGGAGAATCATCTCTCAGCAGTATCTTTGGGTAAGTGGAGGACAATAAACAGTAAAAGACATTTGGAGCCAGATTAGGAAGGATTTTGTAGACCGTGACAGGGAGCTTGGATTTTGATCCACTAGGCAATTGGGAACCATCAGTCTTCTAAAACATGTCCTCTGGAGAGAAAAGGATGGATTGAGAATGGGGAATACTGGTGCTAGGAGAACTGTTGGGGCTAAAGATGAAGGTTTGGGAATTTTAACACAGAGAAGGAAGTTGAAGGCACTGGAATTCATCTCTCTTTGGATAAATTCTATAACCGTCAAAGCTCACACCAAAGGACATCTCATTTAGTAGTTTAAAAACATTGTAGCCAGGCATGGTGGCTCACATCTGTAATCCCAGCTACTTGGGAGGCTGAGGTGGGAGGATCACTTGAGTGTGGGAGGTTGAGGCTACAGTGAGCTATGACTGCACCATTGCATTCCAGCCACCTGGGCAACAGAGTGAGGCTTTATCTCTAAAAAAAAATATTTTTCAAAAGCAGAGGCTTTTTGTCAGAGAAGTCTAATGCCACCTTCCAACAAATAAAACAGAAGCAGCTATGTGATCATATAATTGGAGACCTGAAGTCCTGCCTCTCAACTCTCCACTTCCCCAGCAGACACCTGGAGACTCCTCTCTGGAGCCCTTGGGATCCACAAAACACACTTTGAATCTTCTTTTTATGTTCACTTCCAGCTGGACCAAGCAGGATTAATTGCTCCTCCCTCTCTGTTTCTTTCAACACTTTATCTAATCATCCAAGCAGCATTTATTCACCATTTATCACCATGACACGTTTGCAGAAAGCATCCTGAATGTCATCTCTGTATTCTCCAGGGCCCAGTTCAGTGCCTGTGATACTTCAAGAAGGTTCTCAACCAGTATCTGCTGAATTGAATTGATGTGAAAAAATTCATCAATGATATAATTTCTAGAATTACGGTTTTTGTAAAGCTTTGCAATTTACATTTCATTAAATATGATAGACAATCCTTCAGACCTAACCAAGAACAATAAGAAAGAAATAATGAAATAAAACAATTCCCTCTATATGGAACAGTTATATAGAAATGGATTTAGCTTGTCTAATGTATCAACAAATGCTTATTCAAGCAATGAAGAGCTTTTTTTTTTTTTTATTTTTATTTAAGAAGGGTGGCCGGGCACAGTGGCTCAGGCCTATAATCCCAGTACTTTGGGAGGCAGAGGCAGGTGGATCACGAGGTCAAGAGATCGAGACTATCCTCATCAACATGGTGAAACCCTGTCTGTACTAAAAATACAAGAATTAGCTGGGTATGATGGCGCGTGCCTGTAGTCCCAGCTACTTGGGAGGCTGAGGCAGGAGAATTGCTTGAACCCAGGAGGCGGAGGTTGCAGTGAGCTGAGATGGCACCATTGCACTCCAGCCTGGGTAACAAGAGCAAAACTCCGTCTCAAAAAAAAAAAAAAAAAAAGGGTGACTGCAGTCCACATAAATACCATCCCACAAATTGGTGTGAGAAGATTGCCAGGCCGTCTTCAGATGTGTAAATCCATTCTGTTACCTGTGCTTCGTAGGCAAGGAAGGAAGGTTCTGTGTTTACCCTGCTACCGTATGCCAGCAAAATACTTACTTTTGAGAAGACAATAAAACAGCTAGGCAAGGTGGTTCGTGCCTGTAGTCCCGGCACTTTGGGAGGCCAAGGTGGGCAGATCACTTGAGCCCAGGAGTTTGAGACCAGCCTGGGCAATATAGTAAGACCCTGTCTCTACAGATAATTTTTAAAAAGTCAGCTGGGTGTGGTGGTGCACACCTGTGGTCCCAGCTACTTGGGAGGGTTAGGTGGGAGGATGGCTTGAGCCTGGAAGGGTAAGGCTGCTGGAGCTGTGATCACACCACTGTGCTCCAGCCTGGGCGACAGAACAAGACTCTCCCCCTACCACCACCAATAAAAAAGAGAATAATTAAAACGAAAGCAGCAACAAAGTTGAACATGTTCATCCAGCTGTTAGGTCTGTTTGGAGTTTATATGATTTGGTAAAAACATCAGTTCCTTGAATCCCTGAGTACCCTGCATTTTCATGGGGCTTTATACTTGCTAGTGAATCAGTCCTACTGACTTTTAAGGTAAAAAAACACAGTGGGTAGAATTTCCGCTTATCTTGTTATGGTTCTGTTCTGGCTACTGTCTATCTGCCAGTCTGAAAGAGGGTCAGCCCTGAGTTTAGGTGAGGAGACGGGGAGGGAGAAACCTAACATCCCTTTGAGGATGAGTTCCCGGTTTGTAGGGCTGAAATTTAGACAGTGTTTGGAGCCCTCTGTAAGTAAAATAATGCAAAATTAGTTATGAAAAGTGAATATTTAGAATAACAACAGAAATCATAATATTTATGCAAATTATCGGACATCTAATATTTTAAAAATATTTTTTACATTATTTTAGTTATATACTTTTTGATTATGTTTTTATATGACAATAATTTTGTGCAATTTTCAGTGTAGAGAATGGGAAGATTATTCAATTTTATCTAGCATGGTTGATTAAAAAGTTATTTATTTTTATTGTCGAGATCTTATAAAAATTTATTCCAGCTTCACAACTTATGACTGGTAAGGCCAAGAAAATATTTAGCATTTGTCACATTTGGGCAAATCATTATCTGCTTTCTTTCTTCCTTTTCTTTCTTTCTTTCTTTATTATT
Organism: Plecturocebus donacophilus; assembly: GCA_004027715.1. Classification (NCBI taxonomy): domain Eukaryota; kingdom Metazoa; phylum Chordata; class Mammalia; order Primates; family Pitheciidae; genus Plecturocebus; species Plecturocebus donacophilus. Next base: position 88,285 of record PVKP010003894.1, read on the forward strand.
ATTTTTTTTACCATTATCTACTTTCTTTCTGAGAAGAGCTGTTAAGATTTCTGGGCATTTGAGATTTTCTTGTGAATTTCTATCTTAAATACTCTTTGAACTGATGACATTCATATCCTCATTTTCATGGTATGTTATGAATTTTATGTTAGCTTCATTGATGCCAGTATTTTGTGTCATCAGCAAGAAATTTAAATCTTTTCCCATGTGTTTTTTATGATTCACTCATTAATTGGATTATCAAACAATCCAATAATTTATTACTTAACATTATTTCTATTTGAAATGTGTCCCTTCTCTTTCTCTTAATGAATCACTTCTTACCTTTGGTATAATCTAATTTTCTTATTGTAATTTGCTTCTTGATGTTAGAATAATATCTATTGATTTTATTATTCATCTTTATTGCTTTTATTTTACATTTCATCATTTTTTAATCCAAATGTTCTCATAGTTTTTTGATAAATTTAAAGTTTAATCAGAAAGCTGTAACTCTTCATTTGCTTTATGAAAATATTCCATGCCGGGCACGGATGCTCACACCTGTAATTCCAGCACTTTGGGAGGCTGAGGCAGGCACATCACAAGGTCAGGAGTTCAAGACCAGCCTGGCCAACATGGTGAAACCCCATCTCTGCTAAATATATACAATTAGCTGGGCATGGTAGAGGGCACCTGTAATCCCGACTACTCGGGAGGCTGAGGCAGGAGAATTCCTTGAACCCAGGATGGGGAGGTTGCAGTGAGCACCACGGCACTCCAGCCTGGCAAAGCAAGACTCCCTCTCGAAACAGCAACAACAAACAATAAGCATTCAAAAACATCTTTGGGTATTGTAGGGAGGGGAGAAGCAGGTTGGATTAGGATCTTAACCCAGCACGCAGAGAAAGCTTGCTAGACTGGAGCCAGGATGGCCTGGGGAGGTCCAGGGAAGGGGAGGTGGAAGCTGGGGGTGTTACTTGTGAATATGAAGACTTGAAGGAGCGGAGAGGCAGTTAATTTGGTTGGAATTGCTATAATTTCATCAAATCCACACAAGGAAAGGAGTCTCTGAATGGGAAAGTCAAGGAGAGGATGGTCAGGCCAGAACTGGAGCAAGGTAGAGTCTCCTTAGAAAGTAACAAGGAGACCTCATTTCTACAAAAAACACAAAAATTGGCCGGGCATGATGTCTCTTGCCTGTAATCCCAACACTTTGGAAGGCTGAGGCAGATCACTTGAGGCCAGGAGTTTGAAACCAGCCTGGCCAACATGGTGAAACTCTGTCTCTCCTAAAAAAAAAAGAAAAAGAAAAAATTAGCCAGGCGTGGTGGTGCGTACCTGTAGTCCCAGCTGCTTGGGAAGCTGAGGCACGAGAATTGCTTGAACCCCAGAGACAGAGGTTGTAGTGAGCCAAGATCACACCACTGTACTCCAGCCTGGACAACAGAGTGAGACTCTGTCTCAAAAAAAACCCCACAAGACTGGGTGCGGTGGCTCACACCTTTAATCCCAGCACTTTGGGAGTCCAACATGGGTGGATCACAAGGTCAGGAGATCAAGACCATCCTGGCTAACATGGTGAAACTCTGTCTCTACTAAAAATACAAAAAATTAGCCAGGTGTGGTGGCACGCTCCTGTAGTCCCAGCTACTTGGGGAGGCTGAGGCAGGAGAATTGCTTGAACCCGGGAGGCAGAGGTTGCAGTGAGCCAAGATACCACCACTGCACTCCAGCCTGGAGACAAAGTGAGACTCTATCTCAAAAAAACTCCATAAGAATTAGCTGGACATGATGGTGCAGGTCTGTGGTCCCAACTACATGAGAGGCTGAGGCAGGAGAATCACTTCAGCACAGGAGGTCGAGGCTACAGTGAGCTGTGATTGAGCCACTGCACCCGAGCGTGGCCAACACAGCAAGACCCTGTCTTTAAAAAAAAAAAAATGTAACAAGGATACTTTAGAGAAGAAAAGAAGCAAATCATGGAGAAGACCTGGCTGGTTGGGAAGCCATGCAGGAATACTAGCGTCCCAGTGAGATGGTTAGGCTAGAGCATATTTAAGGAAGGAGCACCAGGATTCCTCCAAAAGTCGCAGGAGGCTGGCAGCATTGCAGTCGCTGTGTCTTGGTGGTGACTGGTGAGTTCTCACGAAACCTCAGGTTGAGGAGATGCTTTCCTTCCTCAAGAGACCGTGATTAATGGGGGATCCTAAATTCTCCCCTAAGGCAAATCAGCTGGAATTTTCTCAAGCAGATAGAAATATTTTTGAAAAGAGGCAACATTGATTGAATTTTGGAGCCAGAAGGACCTGGGTTTGCATTTATCAGAGGCATTCGAACCAGAACGACTTCATCTTGAATAGGGGCTGGGTAAAATAAGGCTGAGACCTACGGGGCTGCATTCCCAGAAGGTTAGGCATTCTTAGTCACAGGATGAGATAGGAGGTTGGCACAAGACACCGGTCACAAAGACCTTGCTGATGAAAACAGGATGTAGTAAAGAAGCTGGCCAAAACCCACCAAACCAAGATGGCGATTAGAGTGACCTCTGGTCATCCTCACTGCTCATTATACACTAATTATGATAATTGGCATGCTAAAAGACACTCCCACCAGTGCCATAACCATTTACAGATGCCATGGCAATGTCGGGAAACCCTATATGGTCTAAAAAGGGGAGGCACGAATAACCCATCCCTTGTCTAGCATATAGTCAAGAAATAACTGTAAAAATGGACAACCAGCAGTCCTTGGGGCTGCTCTGCCTGTGGAGTAGCTATTCTTTATTCCTTTACTTTCTCAATAAACTTGCTTTCACTTTGTGGATTTGCCTCGAATTCTTCCTTGCACGAGCCCCAGGAACCCTCTCTTGGGGTCTGGATTGGGACCCCTTTCTGGTAATAGGATGGGACACTATCTTCAGGTAGAGAGAATTGGCACTGAATTGAAGGACACCTAGCTGGTGTCCATGTTGATTGTTGCGTGAAAGCAGAGGAAAAGCAGTTTGTGTTTTTTTCTCTTCCAAGTTTTACTGACACAATGATTCTTTGAGTTTGGAAAGGATTCTGAGTTCTCTGTGCACTCATGCTCCCTGGCTATGATTATTTTCCCTTATGTCATTATTTGGATTTGTTCTTTTGATGTGTTCAGCTGTATTGTAATCATAAGCTCAGCTGCAAGGCATCAGGTGCCCCATCCTTCACGAGGAAGAGGCAAGCACATGCTCTTGGAGTTAAAGCTGGTAAGATGCGTGGGGCCAGATGGGAAGGAGCCTTGTTCTCATTCTCTTTCCTTTGCTCCATTGTGCATTATCCTCCACCTTGCCAGCATGTGCGAAGTTTCTTTAAGTCCTGTTTGTGATGATCTCACCTTGAGAAAGTAAAGGAAAAGGGATACAAGTGCCAATTTGGAAGGATTTGGATATATCAGAATATTGTTATTATTGTGACTCAACTTTTGCCCTTGGAGAAAGGTGAAGGAAATGCCACCTTGATCATGTTAGGTACATATATATATATATTTTAAATTTTTGAGACAGAGTCTCACTCTGTCACCCAGGCTGGAGTGCAGTTGTGTGATCTAGGCTCACTGCAACGTTCGCTCCCGGGTTCAAGTGATTCTCATGTCTCAGCCTCCTGAGTAGCTGGAATTACAGGTGTACACCACCACACCTGACTAATTTTTATATTTTTAGTAGAGGTGGGGTTTCACCATGTTGGCAGGCTGGTCTTGAACTCCTAATCTCAAGTGATCTGCCTGCCTTGTTCCCCCAAGGTGCTGGAATTACAGGTGTGAGCCACTACACCCAGCCAGGTGTAGATATTTTTTCTTCTTTTTCAGAAAAATTTAGAATTAGAGACAGGGGTCTCACGAGGTTGCCCAGGCTGATCTTGAACTCCTGGCCTTAAGCAATCCTCCCACCTCAGCCTTATAAAGTGCTGGGATTACAGGTATGAGCCACTGTGCCTGGCCAAGCATAGTCATTAAGTGTGATTTGGTTTGGAAATCAACAATGCTCATTTAGCAGTTATTTTGTCCTCCTTTCTAAGACCCTGGCCCCTCCAAACATTCTCTTCTGAAGGCGCAGGAATCTCAGGACAATACACCAGCACAGTCAATAACAATTAGTCATCAATTCCTCTGCCTGCATCTTAAAAAGAATCCAGCCAGTGAAGGGGAGGTCCCCTTTCTGATCTCATGGCCATGAAGAGCGGGATCAGCTGTTTCCTAGCCATCAGGATGAGGCGGGAGCACGCTGAGAGTTGTAAGCCCTGGTCAGTGGAATGCTTTGGTGCATGTCTTATTTGGTTGGATGATAATTTAAGGCCTAACCTGATATTTATAATTTCCATCATAAAAGGAAGGCAAGCAAAAAGAAAAAAAGGGTGGGGGGTTGTCTTTTAATAGCCTAGTTATAAGTTAAAGGAGGTAATGAACATCTTCATGCTTCATTCATCCTGAGCAAGGAAAACCAGATTGGAAGAATATGCCTCATTGGGATCTAGAGTGGGAGAATAGAGTGATAGCTTTTCTCTGTCTTTTCCTTTGCTGTTTAGAGCCCTCAATAACCCCAGCTTTCTCAAGTGGCTGGTGTGGAGTGACCACTTGAATTAAAGCACACAGGAGGACTAAGGAGGATTTGGATAAGCCGTCATCACTGTGTGGGCCATATGAGAATGTAGATGACTAACAGCAAAACTCTCTCCACAACTGCAGAGAACACACCTCCTGCCCATGTTGGATTAACTGAGTGATCTCTGGATATTGAGAGATGCATTGTAATTACTATTAATAAGAATAAAATTAAAATGACAGTAAACAACACAGTGACCTCCCATCAGTATTTCTTGTTCCAAAAATAAATGTCTCTGACAGAAGGCTGAAACAAACTGGAGGGAGCCCCTCCTCAGGTGAGAATGTGACACTTTCCTTGGGCAAGTGAACAGTAAGCACATGCCTGGAAACTTAAAATGGAAAAAAGAGAACATGTGACTGTCCTCCTTTTGACCTGTGATTTTTTTTGCCATATCATGTCTTATCAGAGAGGATGCTTTCTTTAGCACTTGACAAAAGCAGTCCTACCCCACAAGGCTTAGGCAAAAAGGGAATTCATTATTCACGTGATACTCTGGGCCTGGGGGGCTGTTTGTTGTCACAGTGCTGCCATCATTTCCTCTTTCTATGTATGTCATGACCCTGGCCACATTCATCTTGGCCGTATTCTCAGAATCCCTTCCTTTGGGGTCACAATGGCTGCACAACTCCATGCCCTCCTCTTCTCGCCTTCATGTCTCAGGGGAAAACATATCAGGTCACCTTTCCAGAAGTCCCAGCAAAAGTTCCATTTCATCTCATTGGTGCTATTGCATTATATTATGGGTACTTCTGGATTATTGCAGAGAATGCAGTGCTTTGACTGAGAGAAGGAGAGGTAGATTCCTGTGATGGCTAACTTTAGGCGTCAACTTGACTGGACTAAGGAATGCCCAGATAGCTTGTAATGCATTATTTCTGGGTGTGTCTGGGAGGGTATTTCCAAAAAATATTAGTGCTTGAATCAGTAGACAAAGTAAAGAAGATAATCTTTGCCAGTGTGGGCAGGCATCATCTCATCTGTTTGAGAGTTCTAATAAAACAAAAAGGAAGAGGAAGGGCAAATTCACTCTCCTGAAGCTGGGACATCTGTTTTCTCCTACCTTTGACACTGGAGCTCCTGGTTCTCAGGCCTTTGGACTCTAGGAGTTACACCAGCAGTCCTCACACTGTTCTCAGGCCTCTGGCCTCAGACTGAATTACCATTGGCTTTCCTGCTTCTCCAGCTTGCAGACAGCAGATGGTGGGACTTCTCAGCTTCAGAATCATGTGTGCTAATTCCCATAATAAATCTCTTTCTCTTTCTCCCTTGCACTCTCTCTCCCTCTCTTTCTCTCTCTCTCTGTGTGTGTGTGTGTGTGTGTGTGTGTGTGTGTGTGTCCATTCAGTTTTCCTGGACAGCTCTGATACACTCCTGAAACAAAAATTCGCAGCTGTAGGCAGAAGAATGTAGAATGTATGTTAAGGAGGCAAGTGTCAATTGTCCACTCTACCTGTAACCTCAATAGCCACTAGTTTTAGGCTCTTGTTCTCTGAGATCCTCCCATTTTCTTGTCTGTGATAAGTTCAGAACACGTGGGTAGAAGAGAATGTACTGGGTGGGCTCCTTCCTGAAAATTTTTTGGAAGCTGCTGAACTCCAAAGTCCTGCCCCTCTCTTGAGTAGACAACTGCCTGGGGAGAGAGGGTTCGTATAAACAGCAATTTTATATGTGCTGTTGAAGCATGGGGAGGAATATGGGCTCACGGGTCTTCCTTAACTATCTGGCACGTAAGAATAATTAGTGTTCAAATGATCTTGTCTTCCAATGGTTGCTTGGTAGCTCATCACAGATCCCAGTTTTAGCATCTGACCATTCCAGGACCAGCAAAAGTCTGTGCCTTTTTTCTTTTCCAATCTATGTCCCCAGATAAAAGCATAGGAGCCACAACACGGTGTCTGGCAATGACTTTACCACCTAGGAATCTGGCAAGGGATCCGCTTCCTGGTTAGATAATAAGAAAGCTTCAGGCCACTTGATTTGGTAATTACTGAAAAGCTGAGGAAAGTCATTTTTTACTCTCCTATTCTCGGGACAAGAACAAATAGAAGAATGTCACTGTTTTCTCCCAGGGTCTCCTAGTTTTGAGAGAGGTTTGACCGCTGTTGTAACAGAGTCACATAGTTTTCATGTAAAGACTGGGCAAACTTCAACTCGAGTTTCTCTTGCTGAGTTGTCTTTAATTAGGTTCTTGATTGCCAAGCCCCACTGGATGGTTGTGGCGGCTGTAGGGGCCTTTCTCATTAAAGAACCCCTGTGCTGGCATGGGCACATGGCAGCTGTTGGCATCATCAGAAGAACTATGGAGCAGTGCAGGAGGCGAACTTGGGGGACACTTTAAATCCCTCTCAATTGTACAGCTATTCGGCCCAACTGAACTGCAGTGGTGGCTGTTGGAAGCAAGGATACTGGGCTAGAATCTAAGGGACCAAAGAGATCTCATCGGAACAGCTTTCAAATCTTCATCGTATATTTACTTTTGGGAACATGATCCCCCTTCCTGCCAAGGATTGACAACCCCTTCTCACTTAACCACAAAACATCCTTCCTGAAGTTATTGGGGTGCATATGTTGGCACGGCGTAATTTGGTCAGAGATGCTGTATCTATCTAGTTAGCCTCATGCTGGAATGACTACACTGGAACATTTTTCAAGAAATAAAAACAAAAATACTCATATATCACGGCCGGGCATGGCGGCTCATGTCTGTAATCCCAGCACTTTGGGAGGCCGAGGTGGGCGAATCACCTGAGATCAGGAGTCTGAGAACAGCCTGGCCAAAAAATGGTAAAACCCTGTCTCTACTAAAAATACAAAAAAGTTAGCCGGGTGTGGTGGTGCGCACCTATAATCCCAGCTACTTGGGAGGCTGAGGCAGGAGAATCACTTGAACTTGGAGAATCACTTGAACCTGAGAGGCAGAGGTTACAGTGTGCCAAGATTGTGCCACTGCACTCCAGCCTGGATGACAGAGCGAGGCTCAAAAAAAACAGCTCATATATCAAAAGAGCAGGCAAAGAATCAGGCTACCTAAGGAAACTTACTGGCTGTAACTCATCTATGCAGGAGATGAATTCATTCTGTCACCTAGAGGAAGACCAAATCTTGAGTCTGTGCCACTCCAGAAAGATAGGATGCACAACATGTATTCTTCAGTTTACAAAAATCTTCTATTAAATTACATTTCCAAAATTAAAGATTGCACAGATATTCACTATCACTAGTAAAATAATATGAAGAAAGAACTAAAAAAATGAAGCATCTTTCTCATCACTGCAGCAATTCTACCCCTGGTTCCCCCTCAGGGGTCACTTTTCCAGAAGTCCCAGTAAAAGTTCCATTAGGCTACCTAAGGAAACTTACTGGCTGTAACTCATCTAAGTGAATCACCTGAGGTCAGGAATTTGAGAAGAACCTGACTAAAATGGTAAAACCCTGTCTCTACTAAAAATGCAAAAAAATTAGCCAAGTGTGGTGGCACACGCCTGTAATCACGGCTACTCAGGAGGCTGAGACAGGAGAATCGCTTGAACCTGGAAGGCGGAGGTTGCAGTGAGCCAAGATTGTGCTTATAACTAATGAAAATGACCCATTGTGCATCTTTTCACGCCTTTTCCCAAGCTAATAAAAGTATATAATTTCACTTTTAAAAATTAGGATCAAATTGTATTTAGTTCTATGTGACTTATTTTTCTCATAAACATTTTGCTATGGATATCTCTCCAGATCAAAATAGCTAAATCATTCTTTTTAATAGCTTTAGAGTAATCTAAAGAGTATGGATGTCCCCAAATTTATTTAATCTTCATTTAATAGATTTTCAGAAGTTTCTAGTTTTTATCTCTAGATATAATGCTGCAGTAAATATTCTTGTAAATATATCATTCAAAACTAGTGCTTTCCAGGCAGCAAAACCAAAAAATAAACAAATGGGATTATATCAAACTACAAAGCCTCTTCACAGCAGCAGAAACAATCAATAGAGTGAAAGGACAGCCTACAGATAGGACAAAATTTTTGCAAACTACTCATCCAATGAGGGATTAATATCCAGAATGTACAAGGAGCTCAAACCTCTCAACAGCAAAAACCAAACAATTCAATTTAAAAAAATGGGAAAATGACCTGAACAGACATTTCTCAAAAGAAGACATACAAATGCCAAGAAATATATGAAAAAAATGCCCAACATCACCAATCTCTAGGGAAACGTAAATCAAAACCACAGTAAGATATCATCTCATCCCACTTAGGATGGCTATTATCAAAAAGACAAAAAAATAACAAATGCTGGCGAGCATGCAGAGAAAAGGGAACTCCTGTACACCACTGGTAGGAATGTAAACTGGTATGGCTACTATGGAAAACAGTATGGATGTTCCTCAAAGAATTAAAAATAGAACTGCCGTATGATCCATCAATCCCCACTCCTGGGCATTTATCCAAAGGAAGGGAAATCATATTGAAGAGACATCTGCACCCACATATTTATTGCAGCACTATTCACAATAGTCAATATATGGCATCAACCTAGATGAATGGATCAAGAAAATGTGGTGTATATATACAAGTAAAATACTATTCAGCCATTGAAAAGAATGAAATCCTGTCATTCACGGTAACATGGATGGAACTGGAGGACGTGATGGTAAGGGAAATATGCCAGGAACAGAGTTAAACACTGAATTTCTCAGTCTTACATGGAAGCTAAAATAAATTGATCTTGTAGGAGTGAAAAGTAGAAGAGAGAGTGCTAGAGGCTGGGAAGGATAAGGCCAAGGGGAGGGTATGGAGAGATTTGTTACAAAATCACAGCTAGATAGAGGGATTACGTTCTAGTGTTGTATACCACTGTAAGATGACTGTAGTGTCAAATAGGAGGATTTAGTGTCAAATAGGAGGAGGATATTAATGTTCCCAGCCCAAAGAAATGATAAATATTTGAGATGACGGATTTGCTAATTACCCTGATCTGATCACCATACATTATATATATCAAGACATCACTACATACCACATGAGTATGTGCAATTTTTATTTGTCAGCTAGATAAACAAAAAAGTCTGAGAAACCATCACAGTGTAGAAGAGTTTTAGAACAGGGGTTCCTGGCTGGGCATGGTGGCCCACATCTATAATCCCAGCACTTTGGGTGGGCGAGATTAGTAGACTGTTTGAGCCAAGGAAATTGAGGCTGTAGCGAGCTGTGAACGTACCACTGCACTCCAGCCTGGGCCACAGAGTGAGACCCTGTCTCAAAAAAAAGAAAAAAAAAAAGAGAAAAAAAGAAAAAGGCAGGGGGCCCCAACCCCTAAGCCACTGGTACTGGTCTGTGGCCTATTAGGAACCCCGGCCGCACAGCAGGAGGTGTGCGGTGACCTGAGCTCTGCCTCATGTCAGATCAGTGGCGGCACTAGATTCTCATAGGAAGCAAGCTCTCATGTGAGCTACGGTTACGGATGCGAGGGATTTGGTTGTGGGCGCCTTATGAGAATCTAACGAATGCCTGATGATCTGTGGGGGAATGATTTAATCTGGAAGCCACCTCATTCCTCTGCCTGCCCCCCATGTCTGTGGGAAAATTGTCTTCCACGAAACTGGTTTCTGGTGCCAAAAACGTTGGGGACCGCTGCCTTAGAAGACAGGATGATAAAATATTATGTGGTACCTTGGATGGGATCCTGAAATAGTAGAAGGATGTAGGTGAAAACTAAGGACATCTGTACAAAATATGGACTTTAGTTAATAATATATCAATATTGGTTCATTAGTTGTGACAAATGTACCATACTAATATGTTTGTAGGGAAAACTGGGTGTGGGGTGTATGCAAATTCCCTGTACTATTTTTATAAGTTGTCTGTAAATTTAAAACTATTCTAAAATTAAAAATTCTCTTAAAAATATATAGTGCTTTCATCTTCATAGCACAAATTCCTAGAGGCGGCGTTGCTGGGTTAAAGGCTATGTGTTTTTCAGTTTTTCATAGCCGTTGCCATTCAGATTTCCAAAACAGAATGTAGCAATTCCCATTTCATTAGCAGTGTGTGAGGGCGCTAGCTTCTTCTCATGCTTGCTAGCACAGAATGCTGCAGGTTTTTAATTGAAACAATGTTTTGTTGCCAACCTGAGGAGTAAAAAAAATGGCATCTCTTTGCTGCTTTAATTTGGATGAGCATCTTTTCATACATTTATTGGCCATTCGTATTCCTTCTTCAGTGAGTTGCCTGTTGTAGCATATTGAGTTGGATGTTGGTCATTTCATGTTGTAGATATTTTTCCCAGCTATCATTCATATTTTGATTTTGGTTACCCTTGTATTTTTTCAAATGATATTTTAAAATGTTCTGTATTATGCTTATTTCTTTTAAACATTTAGAAATTGCTTGTAATAATAGTTTTTTAATAGAAAATTATAAAATGTAATAAAGAGAAGAAAATAAAAATCAACCATTGTCCTACAACTCATAGATTACCACCCACAGATAATATTTGTATTTTGGGGATATCCCTCCTATGTTCCACACACTTCATTCCTTATTTAAAAACATCACCTCTGATGCCAAGAGAGTAGACGTTAGGTACTGTCATCACAAAAATAACGACTATGTGAGGACTATGAGGAGATGGATTTGTTGTTGTTGTTTTCGGGGAGGGGGGTCTCACTGTGTTGCCCAGGCTGGAGTGTGCAGTGCTGTCATCATGGCTCACTGCAGCCTTGATCTCCTGGGCTCAAGCAATCCTCCTGCAATGCTCCTCAGCATCCCAAGTAGCTGGGACTACAGACGCATGCCAACACACCCAGCTAAGTTTTTAAACTTTTTGTAGAGATGACTTCTCATTATGTTGCCAAGGCTGGTCTCAAACTCCTGGCCTCAAGCAAATTCCGGTCTCAACCTCCCAAAGTACTGGGATTATAGGCATAAGCCACCATGCTTAGCTTGGAATACATGTACATCAGACTGTCATGTACATGATAAATAACAACTTTGTCAATTAAAAAAGGCGAGAACTTTTGTCAACTGAAGGCGAGAACTCTGAATAGATACACTGATGAGAAGAGAAAGGAAAATGCAAAGGTGAGGTCCTTTCTATAGATACATACATGAGACATTTAGAAACACACAAGTAACAGAGGAGTCATAGATAGTACCGATCAGGAGGAAAATGTATTGTTTATACTGTGATGATTCTAGAGTGCACATTTTTGGCCCATATTAGCCTCTGAATTTGGGAAATGCCTTAGCAGCAGTGGCGTCTCACAAACATTGTGGGCCAGGCAGCAGTCAGGCACCGTCATTGTTTGCTTCTGTGTGAGTGTCTTCAAAGCTTGGCACAGCGTCTGCACTTCACTTGGGTTATGCTCATCGTTCGAAGTACAGATGTTGAATTTAACTGCGATCGGAAATGTCTTCAGAAAGATGACGTTATAGTCCCCGCCCCCTCTCGCGCTCTCCCTCCCTCCCCTGCCTGGTCCGGCCCCTCCCCCTCCCCACTGGCTCCCTGAAGCCCTTCCGGGTCGGGCTGCGGGGCATCCGGGCGCGGGCGGCCGGACAGACTGGCGCACGCGAGGACTGACAGAGGAAACGCACGGAGGGCGGCGGGCACGCACCGCCCGGGCCCGCGCTCCGAATTTTGATTTGGCTGCCGGGCTGCTACCTTGAAATCCAAGCCCTAAAAATGCCAGCTTGTTTGGACTCAGAAGATGACCTGGATAAATGATAAAAATTAAGAAAGAGATTTTGGTTTCCTTATTGTCCACTTGGCATATGCTTCTGGAATAATATTCAGCATGGTTTTGGGTGACCTTCCAAACTTAGAAGACATCTATAGTTCCTTGTGTACATCAACAATGGAAGACTCAAAGATGGATTTTGACTCTGGACTAGAAGACGATGACACAAAATGTGATAGTGTTTTGGAGGATTCCACAATATTTGTAGCCTTCAAAGGAAATATAGATGATATTGGAAATTAGATGCAGTATTGAAAAATGTACCCAATTTGTTACACATGGAGTCCAGCAAGCTAAAAGTACAGAAGGTGGAGCCCTGGAACAATGTGCGTGTGACATTCAATATCCCCCGGGAGCGGCTACGGATCCTTGCTCAGAGCAATAACCAGCAGCTTCGGGATCTAGGGATTCTCTCCGTTCAGATTGAAGGGGAAGGTGCTATCAACCTGGCTTTGGGTCAGAACTGAAGCCAAGATGTGACAATGAATGGACCCATGGGAACTGGAAATTCAGTTAGGATGGAGACAGGATTTCCTGTGGCAGGTGGTCCAGGAATAATAAAGATGAACAACCCTGCCACTGTTATGATGCCCCCAGGGTGGAAATGTGTCATCTTCCATGATGGCATCAGGCCCCAATCCAGAGCTGCAGCCCAGGACTCCTTGCCCTGCTTCTCAGTCAGACGCAATGGATCCACTTCTCCCTGGGCTCCATATACAGCAGCAAAGTCATCCCTCAGGATCTTTAGCTCCCCTACACCACCCAATGCCGCTTGTCTCTGTGAACAGACAAATGAACCCAGCTCATTTTCCCCAGCTGCAGCAGCAATAGTTGCAGGCAAGACCCCCACAGCAACATCAGCAGCAACAGCCACAGGGAATGCGACCCCAGTTTACTGCCCCAACTCAGGTGCCTGTTCCTCCAGGCTGGAACCAGCTGCCTTCCGGAGCCCTTCAACCTCCTCCAGCCCGGAGTTCTCTGGGCACAATGACTGCAAACCAAGGGTGGAAGAAGGCTCCCTTGCCTGGCCCAATGCAACAGCAACTCCAGGCAAGACCATCCTTAGCCACGGTACAGACGCCTTCCCACCCTCCCCCTCCATATCCCTTTGGCAGCCAGCAAGCCTCACAAGCCCACACAAACTTTCCTCAGATGAGCAATCCAGGCCAGTTCACAGCTCCTCAGATGAAGAGTTTGCAGGGAGGGCCCTCTAGGGTCCCAACTCCCCGGCAGCAGCCCCACGTCACCAACAAGTCTCCTGCCTCCTCACCCTCCTCCTTCCAGCAGGGATCCCCTGCATCCTCCCCAACGGTTAACCAAACTCAGCAGCAGATGGGACCAAGGCCATCTCAAAATAACCCACTTCCCCAGGGATTTCAGCAGCCTGTCAGCTCTCTGGGTCAGAATCCTATGGTTCAACAGGGAAATGTGCCACCTAACTTCATGGTGATGCAACAGCAACCACGAAACCAGGGGCCACAGAGTTTACATCCAGGCCTAGGAGGAATGCCTAAACACCTCCTATCTGGCTTCTCACCAGGACAGGCCAATCCGAGCTTTATGCAAGATCAGGTGCCTTCGACCACAGCAACCACCCCTGGGAATTCAGGAGCCCCTCAGCTGCAAGCAAATCAAAATGTCCAGCATGCAGGTGGTCAAGAAGCTGGTCCTCCTCAAAACCAGATCCAGGTGTCCCACGGGCCACCAAATACGATGCAGCCCAGCCTTATGGGAATTCATGGCAACATGAACAATCAGCAGGCTGGTAGTTCTGGGGTTCCTCAAGTGAAACTCAGCAACATGCAAGGCCAGCCCCAGCAGGGCCCACCATCTCAGCTAATGGGCATGCACCAGCAGATTGTGCCCTCCCAGGGCCAGATGGTCCAGCAACAAGGAACCTTGAACCCTCAGAACTCTATGATCCTTTCAAAGGTCAAACTTATGCCACAGGGCCAGATGATGGTGAACCCTCTGAGCTAAAATCTTGGACCCTCGCCTCAAAGGATGACCCCACCCAAGCAGATGCTTTCCCAGCAGGGCCCACAAATGATGGCGTCACATAACCAAATGATGGGGCCTCAGGGGCAGGTTTTGCTCCAACAGAACCCAATGATAGAGCAGATCATGACCAATCAAATGCAGGGGAATAAGCAGCAGTTTAACTCTCAGAACCAATCCAATGTCATGCCGGGACCAGCACAGATAATGAGGGGACCAACTCCGAACATGCAAGGAAATATGGTGCAGTTTACGGGACAGATGTCAGGACAGATGCTGCCCCAGCAAGGGCCTGTGAACAACAGTCCATCTCAGGTTATGGGGATTCAGGGCCAGGTCCTGCGGCCCCCAGGGCCCAGCCCACACATGGCTCAGCAGCATGGTGATCCTGCTACTACAGCAAATAATGGTGTCAGTTTGTCTCAGATGATGCCTGGCGTTAGCATGCCACAAACCAACATGGTTCCCCCCACCATGTGCAGGCCCTGCAGGGAAACAGTGCCTCGGGAAACCACTTCTCAGACCATGGGATGCCTTTCAATGCAACTTTCAGTGGAGCTCCCAATGGAAATCAGATGTCCTGTGGTCAAAATCCAGGCTTCCCAGTCAGTAAGGATGTCACACTAACAAGCCCATTGTTG